>JAJEKV010000773.1:0-92806 GCA_021234155.1 Isoetes taiwanensis
TATTCAATGTTTAGGATTCTGAGATTCAGGAGTCTGCCGCCTGACAATTTTTTGCTTTCAGTTTCCTATACTCCTTCCCATTTCATTTTTTTCAGTTTGACATCCCCTTTTTTTTTTTTTCCTTCATCATTGCTAACTCTATTCCACTCCATTCCAGGTACAACTCTATTCCACTCCATTCCAGGTACAAGCCTTTCCTTATGTCCACAAAGCGACTCACTTGGTTGTCTTCATTTTTGGTTTTGCACAGACTCTTTTCATCGGGAAGGTTTTTCACAAGATCCCAAAGTGTGCTTGATTTCGGTGACGGTGCAGGTGCAGGTTAGGTATTTTTCTCCAGTTCATTGTTGCTGTTGAGTTGGTGTTGAGTTGGTGAAGCAAACAGGTACAATTCTTTCTTTTGCATTTTGCGTTAATCGGCGATGGCAATACTTAAACAGGCATTCGAGCACAGGATTCATCACTCTAACTTATGTGTTTGTGTAGAGGCAGATATCAATTTGAAGCAAAAACTTTCCACATATAAGCAAAGGAGGCAAAGGAGTCGTTGAAGTTTAAAATGCATTTGGAAAACCGGTATACCCATCCCTTATATTCTGCCACAGGGGTTTGTGCTTTTGTTTGCAGATGAGCTGAAGCAAGGTACATTTTTTTTTCCTTTCTGGGCGTTTATAGGCTGTGACAAGGCTTCCGGTTCTAGGATTAGCTTTCACCTTGCATGCCGCTTTTACATTTTTGCAATTTCGAAATGCTTGCTTCAGCTATGATGATGTAATTGTCCTTTTTGAATCAGCAAAGGAGTTGAATTCGCTGAAGCAGAGGAGTCGTGGAAGCAAAGGAATTTTAAGGTAAACTCCTTCCTTCTTTTCCGGAAAACAGACGGTTGTTTTAGCAGAACACATTTCCTTTTTTTTTCTATGCGCCTCTGCTCAGGTACCATGTTGCCAAAATACCTTTGATTTGGTAAGCCTTCGCTATTGCAAAAGCAAAGCTCCCAGATTATACACAGTGGGCCTTCTTCACCTCCTCGTGGTTCTTCAGCTTCCCATAGGTATTACAAACTTGCAACACACACCAAAGCCATACAGGTCTTCTTGCCCGATTCTTTGAGTTCATAATCTGGACACATCAGACAACCAAGGTACATACCACTAAGGTTCTGTTAATGCAACTGTTTTTTCCTTAAGTGTTTGGTCTGCCCCGCACAATAGCAAAAAAAAAAATTATTGAGACCTCAGTTATGTGGTTAGGTGATTTAGGTTGATTTGATAATTCATTAGATAACATTTAGACTCATCATTTTAGCTTCATTAAATGTGTGCAAATATTTAGATTTTCCTTTATTGATTGATTCCTTTTTGACATGTTCATAGTTTGTTATTCATACTGTCTGTTTTGTTTGCAGAGTACATATGCTAGAGGCAGATTTGCCAACACATGTTCACAAACAATGTAAACAATGTTTTATACTATCCAAGGCATTTCCAAAATATATGTCACCTAACTGATGCAAGGTTATTTTTCTGTACTGGCAAGATTAAAGTGGCAAAACCAGCATAGATTGTTTAATAAGCTGGATTTTAGCTCAACTACCATTTTACAGTGACAATGATCAGGGTGCTCCAAGTTTGTTCAGGAGGAGCATAAAGAAGGAAGACGCTCCATTTGATTTTTTATTCTTGCTATTTGCCACATATCTGAAATCCAGGTCTGAACTGTTTACTCACAATGCCTTCATTTAATAAAAATTCCATGTTTCTCTCATTTTTTCTCTTTGCAAGACAAATAATTATGTAGAGGTGTTAACACTGTTCAATAGTGCATTTGCTTTCTAACAAAATGCATATCTGGGTTGTAATAATATTTTAGAGACCGGTGTGCAGCTTACAATTTGAGGTCAACATCTTCTATTAGATGTGATGGTGCATGAATGTGACTTCAGAGATGATGCACTGATCTACATTTTTTGCCAGAGCTTAAGACCTTAATGTGTACAGGAATTCGAGAGCAGTGGCGCTGCTGCAAGGGGTCATGGGTGTCATAGAAGGTGGAAATAGACCCACAAAGAAATGGCCAAAGTAATAATTGGCTTTTGCATAATGAAAAGAGCAAGGAAATACTACCAAATTATGCTTATTAATTCAGGAAATAAATATAGCAACATGCACAAAAATGCAAATTAGATGCAAACATGCTGGTAATATGAGTTAAATTAGAGGAACAAAATCAAAAGCACACCTTATAGGAAAAACAGTAGTGACAAATAAGAGAGTTGTACTCTTAGCCATATAACACTACGAGCCTCAAGAAAAAAATGTGGCAATTGAGAGGTTGTATTCAATGTGCTAATTTTCAAAAACACCATGAGAAATGGCTTAAGAAGAGACGTCACAAATCGATGGTATATAAACACATGTGCTAGAGTTTATATTGGATGAAACTATTCTCACTCTATCTATCTACAAACACATGTACTAGGGTGAAACTATAGTCACTCGCTCCAACTAATGCACGACAACTAAAGCACATGAACCAACCTTTGTATGGCATTTTAAGAATAACATTTGAGGATCATATTTCCTACTTAAAAGAAAGGTTTCTTTGCCTCCCATATTCCAGGCTCTCTACTGGAACGTGTCTTTTAATTGTTAGAATTCAATACATTGAGATACTGTTGGTAGACAATTTCCACAATATATAGCAAGGCAAATAGCATCCAACACCAAATTTTGTCGTTTTAACAACATCGATATTTCACATGTTTTTCCGTAAGAATAAGGCAAGTAAAAACACACAAACTCCAACTTTCTATAGAATGAGGGGCACACTTTAGCACGACATGGTGAGCTCCTCAATTTTCATGCTTGCTACACCATGCACATGAGCATGGCATTGTCATTCCCAATCATACCATGACCCAAGAGCGTATATGACAAAACACGGAGACGTGATAACTCTTGACACCCTTTAGGCATTTGGCGATATGGCTTACCAAAGACATACCACGGACCAAAAATCTGTTAATACATTGACGATAAATGTAATTAGACAATTTCAATAACAAAAATAATGACAAAATCAAATAAAATCTATTTTTGTCAATATCCGTTGTTGAAGTTGGCGCGATATGGACGCTAATCGGTTGAATAAAAACACATGCCAGACGTTATCGGGCAACGCCTTGGATAGTTTGCCAACTTTATCATTATAAAGCATTGTTTTTCATCGATATCCATAAACGAAAGTTATTACATTGATGGTACTGCTATTACGTAATTTCAGTAATAAAAAATGACTACAAAGGTAATAATCGCCCATTCTTAGCAATATCAACATGGGCGATGTCGGAAGTTTCACATATGGACGTTAAAATTAAAGACGTGTAAAATACACGTAGGACATTATTAGCGGCAAGAACGCCGCACACGCTACTAGTCCTATATTATAAAGTTTTAGTGTATGTCGTGAATAAAACCCTAAAACTTTCGACGGCCCAGATTTTACTTAAAGTTTTGGACGCCACATGGCATAATCTCAATTATTCCTACTACTTTTCTTTACGCTTTTTTCTTTTCCTTTCTTAGCATCTACCGAACTAGGGCGGCTCGACCCACAGTGATGGTGCAAGCAGCAGAAAGATCTGCAGAAACTAGGGTGGTTTCATTGTCGTTGAAGGCTCCAATCCGGACAAATATGGTGCGAGAGGTTTTTTCGTGCAAAAAGAAATGACAACCCTATGCCGTGAGCACCAAAGCAGATCACTAGACTTCAGTTGAATCATAGTGCAGGGTAGGGTTTGTGGTCCGAGCAATGGCGCTGGTCTGGAGCGGGTGGGGACTGGGCAGCCAGAATTGAGGCGTTCGAAAATTTTGAAGCAAGTCATGTGGTGCATCGTTTCTACGGTATGTAGGTACTATCACATCCATCATGCATGCCCCATCATGCAAAAACAGAGTACTTACATAAGCAATGACTGCTACCTAGCATGGTTAAAAACATTATGTTGCTTCTTTATTAAACATTAGATAGGATTTATTTTTTATCTTATTGCAGGGAACAATCTTGGTTTCAGTAAGAAGAATTCTATGGCCTTGGAGAAGCTCAAGGGATAGATACATGCCCACAAGTCTTTGCAGCAAAAATGACAAGTTATGTCTCAGTTTTTAGTATTGCCATAAACTTTGAATCTGGGCATAGAATTTGACATGAAGGTTTTTTCGCAAAGCCGAGATGACAATTTCGCTTTGTTCAAATAGCCTCGAGGTTGCCATGCATAATTCCATGGCCTTGAATGGGGTATCTGCAACGAGGTTACTTTTTCCAAAAGCAGGCTTCAACCCCGTTTCTCCTAAGTTTCACCTGTAGTTTAGCAAAGTAAATTCGGCAAATGCCATGATGCAAAGTTGTATCAAAGAATTTAAGGAATGTAGAAAGGCACGATGCATCTCATGATTATGACAACTAATTCTAAAATTTCTCAAGGTATAATAATGATTACGAGAAATAGCATTTTATGAGTTAGGTGCTTTGGATAAAGTATGTTTCATTTAGTATCAGGTAATCAATCGTTAACTTTTTAATAGGTGGAATGTGTTATAAATCAAGGATCTCTAGAGAGTATCGATGCCCTTCTTGGATGTCTAATAAATCAGAGGTATGTTGCTAACAATGCAATTGTATGATTTGGATTCATAATATATTTCTGAGCCCTTGCTATGTTGCTCTGTTGCTCTGTTTGCAGTTGTTAGTTGAGAAATTCTGAAAAAATTACTTAAACGTCAGAAGGAAGTATCTTCCTATGATCTATTGTGATTGGTAAGATCTTCTTCCATTATCTTCAATTCCAAGTATTTGTTTACATGGACTTATCATAATTGCAGACCAATGCATATTTTTAACTCAATTGGCTTCTATTAATAAGAAAAGCTTTGTGTAGCAGGCCGAATCTTTGGATCTTCCCAAAAATTGGGCAAACGTAGCAGTGCCTCTCCATAATAAATGAGATTTGGTAGCCTTACCTCTTAAAAACCCAAAATTGATTGGTTGATTTTAGAGATAACATGACCAGATCATGGTCATACTGTAACATGACTACATCATGATCTGGGGAACTGATATCACATGTTCTGGCCCATCTGCAGAGATCAAACAAACGATATAGTGTGCCCAGCCATAAGATTATAGTCGCAAGATGAAAAACTTGAAGTATAATGTAAAGAAGTCATTATGAGGATTATCTTGGCACTCAAACTACTGGAATATTTTAGCTCTCAATTTGAACTCTTTTGAACTCTTATTCTTGCATTTATCAGAATTATTAGTCATCTTATATTATAACTAGAAAAAGTGCCCAGCGTTGCTGGGCTTTCCATCGGGCATAAGTTCAAAAACTAATATAAAGACAGTGGATTTAGCTTGAGAACATCTAAAGGGCAAAAACTTGTGTCACCATTGTCGGATTATTCATCGAGCATAAGTTCAAAAACTAACTAAAGATAGTAGATTAAGTTGGAGAACTTCTAAAGGTGTTATAACGCGTATAGAAAAAGTATGTTTCATGGTGATTAAAAATCATAAGTTATGTTTCATGGTGATTAAAAATGGTTAATGTTGCCGATATGTGAAGAAAACATCAGAAGCTTGAAATTGTTTTGTTGTAGAATGTGGAAATTGTTTTGTTGTAGAATGTGGCTTGTCGCGTGCACTGCACATTACACAAAATAAATCCTTCTAGAAAATGTACTAACACCAAGTCCTTGGGGCTTTATCAAGTTATGTTTTGTTATAGCCTTTGTTGTTTCTTCATAATTCTAAACCTTATCAAATACAAGAGATAAAATTGCACCCTTCTAAGGAGATACAACAGCATGATTGAACTCGATAGAACTTAGAACTGGTACCAATTGATCCCTTGTATTATTGGTGCGAAGAAGTCTTTTCCCTTGAAAAATTCCTTATGCACATCCACCTTTGATCAAAGGAACACCCACACCAGATACTATTTCTTCTGTGAAAGCAGAGGTACTGGAGGCTTTTTACGAGTGCATTTCTCCTCCAACTATTTTCGAATGCCAGCTCCAATGCTCTCTAGCTGCCAAGCTCAACTCTTGCATAATGAAGACAACAAGATGGCATCCCATGGATGATGCATACATTTTTGTCGGCAGCTCATTAGAATGGTAACAGATCGGAATTGAAGTAACATATCCTTGTACAGTCCCTCCCTCATATGATCAAAGCTATTTCATGCATTACATATTAAGACCAGAGGAAACAAACTGAATATACCTACAACATGTGGAATGCCTTTTTAAAGCTTGTTATGATTTGTATAGTGAAATCCAAATTCCTCAAGAGATTATAGCATTCTGTAAATGAGACAGTCAATCCCATTAGAACATTAAACAATAAATACCCATCCAGAACGTCGTCTCATCTAAGGAGATAGAATTATGCAAAGTTTTGTGTTAGTGGATTTGCCGAGAGGTGTAGAAACTACTAAAGAGTATTATTAAAAAGAAGATCCTTCATTTGAGTTAGGAATATGTAGCTTGATGATAGTAAATAAAGTAAATGGGAGCAAAGATCTTTGAAGTATTTTGAACTGATATGATTGAGGTAATCAGGCATTTATGTTCCAAGCATTTTGACAAAAATAACTGGCGTATGAAACGATGGCATTTCATCTTAATGGCATGCCACTGCAAAAAATGATTTATGCAACAACAAAAGCCTGAAGCAAATATGCAAAGAGATACAATCAGAAAATTGCCCATTTGACGCTAGCATACCATAAAAAATGGCGTAAAACATGTAAGTGTTAATTCTGGCAATTTTGTGTGCAAGAAGAAAGTATGCCTCATTTTCGAATTTCATGAAGGATCCGTTGAAGTGCAACCTCTGGTAACGGCCATGAGTTGGCTGATTTTGGATAGTCGTACAGGAAGAAATGCTACATTAGCTCTGCAATTGCTATTGCATTGGTGAGATAAAGAGAAACAGAGGTAGACTTGAGATTAAGACTTAGATAGAAGTAAAAAGCCTTTAGATTTGTTGGAAGAATTGATCCAAACCTATCAACGACCAAGGCGAGGAACAAGCTAAAAGATGGAGCTGCTAAATTGACTATAGACTATAGCTAGCAGAAAAAGGATTAGGGCATTTTATGTCAAGCCATTATTCATTGCCACAGAGACCTCAAAAGTAATGATGCGCAATCCCTTCGAATAAACCATTGAGGAAGAAATCATTTGGCAATCTTTGCTTTCGCATTTTTGTGAGGCCTAATATCCCTAGAAAGGAAAATAGAAGATCAAAAACATGATCTGTTTAAAAGAGAAACTTAATGGCAAGATGAGATTTAGACGGATTTAGATCCTAGAGATCAAGAATTAGAGCATTTTATGTCAAACCATTCTAAAAGATAATAACAGAAGAAGAAAAAAGCAGTTACCTAACTTTGCATTTGAAGGTGCTCGCACTACTGCCATATCCAATGGAGTTAGAAGATGCCTGGGTTCAGGACCTCTTCCTTGCACTTCGTTGTTGGAAGGAAAAATGAAGAAAGAAAAAACATTACGTAAGAGTGTTTTTCCAATCTTAATGACACCTTATCCGTTTGATGTTAGAACATCAATCCAACAACCAATCCAACCTGACCACTGTGGCTACATGCACTGAGAATTGTTGGAAATGTATTTGCATTTGCTTGAGTACCTTCTTTTTCCATCTTCTCGAAAAGAAAGAAAACTTGCCTACTGTCTCCTTGGTGGGCAAAGCCTGCACGCAGCGAATTCCAATGACCAAGCTCCTTGTCCTCATGGAATCAAAGACGTACTATACAAGGCAAGTTTCTTGGGGTCTTTGCTGATTTTTTTCCGGCGTTACATTTACCAGAAAATGGATTTCCGGCCAAAAACATGTATTTTCCGGCGCTCTTTCCTTTTGCGCTAGGTTCGAGCCGTTTCTTGACGGCGCTGTAACGCTCGCCCCAGATATTTTTCTGCACGCAGCACAGCCTGGGGCGAAACCTCTGTTCGCCATTCCGTCCATATACATCCTCCTCTATTGGATATCCCGTCGCCATAGCCAAGCTCTGGCCGCAATCCTTCGGCCACAGAGCTGGTGATTTGAAGCTCAAGGGAGGTTTTTCTAATAGGGCCTTTGTTGATGGCAAGGTTGCAAAACAGGCATATTACGATTTTTATTCAAGTTAAGGCTTCAAGTTTTTTCTTTTATTCAATGTTTAGGATTCTGAGATTCAGGAGTCTGCCGCTGACAATTTTTTTGCTTTCAGTTTCCTCTATACTCCTTCCCATTTCATTTTTTTCAGTTTGACATCCCCTTTTTTCTTTTTTCCTTCATCATTGCTAACTCTATTCCACTCCATTCCAGGTACAACTCTATTCCACTCCATTCCAGGTACAAGCCTTTCCTTATGTCCACAAAGCGACTCACTTGGTTGTCTTCATTTCTTGGTTTTGCACAGACTCTTTTCATCCGGGAAGGTTTTTCACAAGATCCCAAAGTGTGCTTGGATTTCGGTGACGGTGCAGGTGCAGGTTAGGTATTTTTTCTCCAGTTCATTGTTGCTGTTGAGTTGGTGTTGAGTTGGTGAAGCAAACAGGTACAATTCTTTCTTTGCATTTTGCGTTAATCGGCGATGGCAATACTTAAACAGGCATTCGAGCACAGGATTCATCACTCTAACTTATGTGTTTGTGTAGAGGCAGATATCGCTGAAGCAAAACTTTCCACATATAAGCAAAGGAGGCAAAGGAGTCGTTGAAGTTTAAAGTGCATTTGGAAAACCGGTATACCCATCCCTTATATTCTGCCACAGGGTTTGTGCTTTCTGTTTGCAGATGAGCTGAAGCAAGGTACATTTTTTTTTTCCTTTTCTGGGCGTTTATAGGCTGTGACAAGGCTTCCGGTTCTGTGATTAGCTTCACCTTGCATGCCGTTTTACATTTTGCAATTTCGAAATGCTTGCTTCAGCTATGATGATGTAATTGTCCTTTTTTGAATCAGCAAAGGAGTTGAATTCGCTGAAGCAGAGGAGTCGTGAAGCAAAGGAATCTTAAGGTAAACTCCTTCCTTCTTTCTGGAAAACAGACGGTTGTTTTAGCAGAACACATTTCCTTTTTTCTATGCGCCTCTGCTCAGGTACCATGCAACAAAGTTTTCGTTGCCAAAATACCTTTGGATTTGGTAAGCCTTCGCTATTGCAAAAGCAAAGCTCCCAGATTATACACAGTGGGCCTTCTTCACCTCCGTGGTTCTTCAGCTTCCCATAGGTATTACAAACTTGCAACACACACCAAAAGCCATACAGGTCTTCTTGCCCGATTCTTTGAGTTCATAATCTGGACACATCAGACAACTAAGGTACATACCACTAAGGTTCTGCTAATGCAACTGTTTTTTCCTTAAGTGTTTGGTCTGCCCTGCACAATAGCAAAAAATTACTGAGACCTCAGTTATGTGGTTATGTAGGTGATTTTTGAAAGCGTTGTTATCTTGATAATTCATTAGATAACATTTAGACTCATCATTTTTAGCTTCATTAAATGTGTGCAAATATTTAGATTTTCCTTTATTGATTGATTCCTTTTTGACATGTTCATAGTTTGTTATTCATACTGTCTGTTTTGTTTGCAGAGTACATATGCTAGAGGCAGATTTGCCAACACATGTTCACAAACAATGTAAACAATGTTTTATACTATCCAAGGCATTTCCAAAATATATGTCACCTAACTGATGCAAGGTTATTTTTCTGTACTGGCAAGATTAAAGTGGCAAAACCAGCATAGATTGTTTAATAAGCTGGATTTTAGCTCAACTACCATTTTACAGTGACAATGATCAGGGTGCTCCAAGTTTGTTCAGGAGGAGCATAAAGAAGGAAGACGCTCCATTTGATTTTTTATTCTTGCTATTTGCCACATATCTGAAATCCAGGTCTGAACTGTTTACTCACAATGCCTTCATTTAATAAAAATTCCATGTTTCTCTCATTTTTTCTCTTTGCAAGACAAATAATTATGTAGAGGTGTTAACACTGTTAAATAGTGCATTTGCTTTCTAACAAAATGCATATCTGGGTTGTAATAATATTTTAGAGACCGGTGTGCAGCTTACAATTTGAGGTCAACATCTTCTATTAGATGTGATGGTGCATGAATGTGACTTCAGAGATGATGCACTGATCTACATTTTTTGCCAGAGCTTAAGACCTTAATGTGTACAGGAATTCGAGAGTAGCATGCTGCTGCAAAGGGTCATGGGTGTCATAGAAGGTGGAAATAGACCACAAAAAATGGCCAAAGTAAAATTGGCTTTTGCATAATGAAAAGAGCAAGGAAATACTACCAAATTATGCTTATTAATTCAGGAAATAAATATAGCAACATGCACAAAAATGCAAATTAGATGCAAACATGCTGGTAATATGAGTTAAATTAGAGGAACAAAATCAAAAGCACACCTTATAGGAAAAACAGTAGTGACAAATAAGAGAGTTGTACTCTTAGCCATATAACACTACGAGCCTCAAGAAAAAAATGTGGCAATTGAGAGGTTGTATTCAATGTGCTAATTTTCAAAAACACCATGAGAAATGGCTTAAGAAGAGACGTCACAAATCGATGGTATATAAACACATGTGCTAGAGTTTATATTGGATGAAACTATTCTCACTCTATCTATCTACAAACACATGTACTAGGGTGAAACTATAGTCACTCGCTCCAACTAATGCACGACAACTAAAGCACATGAACCAACCTTTGTATGGCATTTTGAGAATAACATTTGAGGATCATATTTCCTACTTAAAAGAAAGGTTTCTTTGCCTCCCATATTCCAGGCTCTCTACTGGAACGTGTCTTTTAATTGTTAGAACTCAATACATTGAGATCTGTTGGTAGACAATTTCACAATATATAGCAAGGCAAATAGCATCCAACACCAAATTTTGTCGTTTTAACAACATCCGATATTTCACATGTTTTTCCGAAAAGAATAAGGCAAGTAAAAACACACAAACTCCAACTTCGAGGCGAGAATGAGGGGCACACTTTAGCACGACATGGTGAGCTCCTCAATTTTCATGCTTGCTACCCCATGCACATGAGCATGGCATTGTCATTCCCAATCATACCATGACCCAAGAGCTTATATGACAAAAACACCGGAGCGTGATAACTCTTGACACCCTTTAGGCATTTGGCGATATGGCTACCAAAGACATACCACGGGACCAAAATCTGTTAATACATTGACGACAATGTAATTAGACAATTTCAATAACAAAAATAATGACAAAATCAAATAAAATCTATTTTTGTCAATATCATTTGTTGAAGTTGGCGCATATGGACGTTAACGGTTGAATAAAAACACATGGCGGGCGCGTTCTGCGTAACGCCTTGGATAGTTTGCCAACTTTATCATTATAAAAGCATTGTTTTTTCTCGATATCCATAAGCGGAAAGTTATTACATTGATGGTACTTGCTATTACGTAATTTGGTAATAAAAATGACTACAAAGGTAATAATCGCCCATTCTTAGCAATATCAACATCTGGCGATGTGGAAGTTTCACATATGGACGTTAAAATTAAAAGACCAGGGTAAAAATACACGCAGGACATTGGCAGTTCGACAGCGCCGCACACGTTTACTAGTCTTATATTATAATGTTATATTGTATTTGTTGGATCCAGCCCTAAATCTAAAGGCTGAGATTTGACCATTTTGTTTAATGGTTGAGATTTGACGTGGTTGACCTCCTATATCGATTAGGGGTTAGGATTCGGCCTTGCGAGGGGGAGTCTCGCGTCACGGGGAGTTCGGCGTAAGTGGCTGAGCAATCGGCCGTTCATACCTCCTCCTCGCACCATTTTGTAAGACCAGAGAAGGCCGCTATCTTATATTCATCCTCCTCTTTTTCTCTCGCTCTGTCGATCCCTCGATTTAGGGTCATCTTTGCTTTCTTTTTCAATTTAATGTAGATTAGAGTTGGTTTTCGATCTTGCTGCAATTTAGGCGAGTCGGCACAGATATCACAGTGCATATTGTTAAAGTTGGTTAAGAAAAATCAGATGTTCCTAGTAAAGTAAAAAAAAAAAGCAACACAACCAATGAAAAAATCAACGGCCAGGAACCTGTGTGGAAGAATGATTGCAGAACTCTAATCATGTCGAGACTTAAAAAATGAAGTTAAACACAATTATCCCCAAACTTTAATGGCTTTATGGTACTTTCCCCATATATTATAATGGTGTGCCAATGGCTTTTTGGTAATTAAAAAAATAGGAATGGCAATTTTTTCAAACGTTGATAGTATTTTGGTATTTCTCCCTAGTATAAATTATGATGCCTGGCCTTTGTTCATAAGCAAAAAGGAAGGAACGGTAATGCAACACTTAGTTCCAAGATGCTGCTTATCCCACATGACATTTGTGTGCTATCTCAAGATAAGCTAGTGCCAAAACTGTCATGGAGCTGGTCCAGAGTTATTTCCTAACACATTAAAATTAAGTCTCTTTCTGTTGAGGAGGGAACTGTTGCATTCCAATGTCTACAATATGCTGATATTTCATGAATCATAAACCCTGGATATCTATGTGTCAAATCACAAAACTATAGGTTATCTTATTATACATGCTGTTCTTTTCCACCTTTAAATAATGTTGCAAGCTTTAGACCTCATCTGCTACATTCATATCCAATCAGCTGTTTCTAATTGAATCTTCCTCGATATCTACAGTGAATCTATTTATCAGCTTCAGGCAAGCTTGATAGCCGAAGATTCAAGGAACATAAAAATGCTTGAATCAAATTTGAGACTAATGCTTGAGCCTAATGCTTGAGCCTAATCCAGGTTGCTCCAGAAATTCCAAAGCCAAAGAAAAGCTCGAAGCTCAAATGCTAATATAAAGTGCTTAAATCTAGTACACCCTCTGCTTGTCAAAGGAGATCTATAAATATAACGCATTCATACGAGTTACTTGATGGCCAGGATGATGGAAAATACTAGAATCTGGTTACCCTGATGATGTGGCAAAGCCATTCAATTTTCTGCATACTCCTAACTTTTGTTAAAGCCAAAGCTAACTGGAAGCCTGAACCTGCTTAACCAGATCCAGAATCAATTGATACTTGTCTTGGACATTTATTCATTTACCATTCTGCCTAAAATGCTCTTCTTCCATGATCTTCAATAAGAATTGTAGCAGCAAAAATGAATTAAAAATGTATATAAAAAGAATGTAATGTACAACAAAATTTAATGGGCCACGAATAATCAATGGGTTCCAACCTTCCTTCTTGCTTTAATTGCACAATCTATTATTCCTGCACATTCTGTCAGAGGGTAAAGTCTGTGCCTCGCCATTCTTGTCACAATCTATCGTAGTAGATGCATGAGGGGCGCAGATTACCAGAGACTTGGCAAGCCCTCATGGTTTTACAATGTTCTGCTTCATCTTCCCTTTATGTTGAAGAAAACATCATACAGATTTTCTGCAAATTATTTCAAATTCTTCAATAGGATATTAGACATGAAGGCTTACAAGATACAAATAACTACTGGCCTAATATTTAGCTAGAATACACCATTATCTAAACCTCCAAATTTAAAAATTGCCATTCCACAATAGTAATTACTCTATGCCTTCAGCTTCCTTGCATTACAGATGTCTAGCACCGAATAGTGACTGAAAAACAACGTTAACCTTTATGGTAGCTAAAAAAAGTTAAATTGTTTTATCCAGTTGTTATATTAAACCTGATACATTGCATGGAAAACATAACATCCCTCTCTCTGCATGCCAACAGCTTTAAGAAAAAGGAGCATAAATCTCAAGAAGACTTCAATTATTCGCACACAAAGAATCACATAGATCAACAGCAAGCAAGGAATTTATTTCGGCAACCAAGCAAAATACTGGATAGAATGAAGTGTGTAGGAAAATACGATCAACTCACCAACTTTGGGCCTTCGTGATTCAGGACATCGGCCTGTTTGGAACTCATCTGAAAGAAGGTACACTTTAGGCAAGATAGATTCTAAAGAAAGAGAAAATGGTAAAAGGCCTTCATATTTCTTTGGACATTACCAAACATGTATAAATCTCCTTCTGTGTAATAGTTGACAGCAACTTCTGGAGGAGGTAGCTTCCTCAATTCTTCTGCACAGTGACAAGATATTCACTAAACACCTAAAACTAAAATGCATTTAAAGAATAACAGACCTCCATGTACAGTCAGAAATTTGTCATATGTTGAATATGCATGTTTCTCCACGCACTCAGAAAAATTGTCTAGAAAAGTTTAATTTGTCATGACGTTTTACTATAATAGACTTAAGATTTGTTCAAACCAATCAAGTACTTACATGCCATACGAGGGCTTATCATATACATGACAACTGTCAAAAAATAATAGCCAACAGCCAGATGTTGTGCTAAAAATCTATCAAACCATCTCTCATCTCCACCCAGAGCCTGAAACACAATCGACAATTTTGTCACCACTAATTACTTCTGCACTAGATACATTTCAGGACAGTGTACAATGGATACCTCCATTACGAGTAAATGATGAAGCTCGTTCCAGCTCTCAGCAAAATGCACCTTTAAATAATCAGCTCTTCTCCACCATCCAAAAGTTTCATACATATGCAGCACAGAGACAAAAGCTGCAAATATACCATTAAACAAAATGAAAAGGCTGCAGCGCAAAATCAACATTGATATCTTTGCAGTCCTATTAGATGCGCAGCTCAATGCTTTGCATGTGTATTTTCAGAATGCATTTCTTTGAGATGGTTTCTTACCAAAGTATGGCACTCTTGCGATTGTCTCCAAGACATAGAATCTTGCATAATGTCTATCAGCATATAAGGCATCCAATATGGCAATAATGGCATCCTATTATGTAAATGAATCAAGATAATTCAGTCATTTTTTATTCATAAACAATGCTAGGCTTCAGATTTAATAAAAGGATGGCATACTTTTTAAAAAGTACAGACTGTTAATACGTTTCCATGTTGTGCATAATTATTTTAACAACTTGTTTGGCCAAATTATTAGTAATTTGGAGTTGATTTGAGACAGATCCATAGTCAGAGAAGGTCAAAATGTGGTTCTACGCCTTAGGTCCATATCATGTCCCCAGGCACTAAGATTAATGTCGTTACTCTATATAAGACATCCGCCAAGTGAATCTGACATTTAAATCTTATCGCGCTATGTGTAACAGATAAATTAAGTAGAAAGCAACTGAGAGAGAGAAAACAAATTACAGTTGCAGCTGTGTTAAACGCCTCCTCAAGTTGGATGAAAGGTTTCTCCCATCCTCTGGTAGCTTTAGTATCAGAATAATCTGGCCCCGTGTCATTTATCACTGCTCTTTGTACTCCCCTCCATTTCCTGCAAGAAGGAAGAAACCCATAAAAAATCAAAATTCAATTCGTAGATCCAAAGCTCTAATTTATGGCTTTCTTACCTGATTTTTGAAAAGACCGTATGTTTTCTGAGTCCCAAACAAATGGCCAATTTTTTATTTTCGAAGCCGGAAGGGTAATTTAAAGCTGCTAGAGCAGAAGAACAATTTAGGGAATGATTTTTATAAGTGGGTAATAGATCCGTCATCGGATCTAACTATGGTTTGGGCGATCTTGTTCACTTCCATATCCTTTCGACCTGGTCCCCATGATCCCTTCGACCTGGTCCCGCCATACAAATATCATAGCAATATAATATTCCATTTGCAACTGTGAAGGCAAAATTCTAGCCCCATATTCCAAATCCAACTTGGTACAAGAAATTTATCGCAGCAAACATTTATCATTGTCAAATTTGTGCGAGTTCAAAATAATGTGAACGTCAAGCTTGGTCTCAGTTCAAGTCTTCCAAAACTTGAACCCAGTATCACCTACAAATATGAAGGATTTTCCAAAAAATTTAGAAGCAAGGCCACATAGGAGATTTTTGTGAAGTGGAATTGGTGGCAAAGGGAACTAGTGTCTGGCTCTACCCAGTACATTGACCATCAGTGTGAAGGTCCACAATCAAAAGAGCCTCAATCCTTTATTACATATGCATCACCTATAAGTAGGCCATCTGACTGGATAGGTCAACAGTGTTGAAGGTCATAAATGAGTAAAAAACGTAAGGTTATTAATGTTACAATACTGTGTGAGTGTGATTAACAAAAAAACAAAAACCCATAGGGAACAGTTTGAACATGCCTCTTCTAAAAATGTGGCATACAAAATGGGATACTTAATTGCACTGATATTGTTGGACTCGTCAACCATGATACTTAATTACACTGATATTGGTGGACTCGTCAACCATGACACTTAATTACACTGATATTGGTTGACTCGTCAACCATGAGCCCAAACCATGAACTTTGTCTTACAAGACTAAGAATGCTCTCTCCCAATTACCTAGAAAAATGAAGTATAAAACTTGCATATTTTCTAAAAGCCAAGTCTTCTTTTGCAATCCAATATGTGCATTTGAACAAATTTTTAAGACAATTCTCCATACCAGCCTTCCTTCTTTTCAAGTTTTTGAAGACCATCTTTATCTTGCTCTTGCAATAGTATGGCATCCTTATGGGCTTTAGAACTTGCACCGTCATCTAATGCTAAGATCTTAAAGTTTTTTGCTCCTGTGCTGGCAAAAAGAGACATGCAATATGACATTCCTTGAACCTATACGATGCTCCTATCTTATAAAAGTGGGAAATCCCTTTCCTAGCAATACTACCACCAGGAAAGACCCTCCATCTAACTCGGGACCCATGGGGCCAAATATTGAATGAAAGGACACAAAGGCGTCATTGGCCCCATTCCTCTTTTGGGATGTCCTATATTTGGGAGCAATACGTATAAATAATATACCAACAAGAAGGGTGGCCCATCCATCATCAATACGAATATCAATGTAACATACACAAGGCATCATAAGTGAGGGTTCTACCCCAGGTTCAGATTAAAAAAGGGTCGATTGATGGTCAAGGTCTCTAGATAACAACAGACGGAATCATGACAATGGCATTGAGGCTGGCATAGAACATTGGCTAGGGTAGTCCACTCCATGCGCTCCTCACGATGGGGAACTTTGTAGATATCTTCGACATGTGATGAGATACGACTATAGCATTACGAAGATGCAACTCCACGGAGTCACTCTATGGAACTACTCTAGGTTACGTCTCTCTGGTCGATGAGGTAGGAATGGAATAAGTCTCTTTCAGGAGCATAATGAGATTATGGGTGAGCTAGAGGACTAGGCGCACCCCTCCATACCCAACTTCCCCTCCGAATCCATAGGTTGGGCTCACGCATCCTATCGAGCCCAAGATAATGTTTGTGACCGGTGGCATCAGAATCATACTAGCCCATACACGATGTTCGACTATAAGTCGAGCTTGCTGAAAAGGACCCCAGTCCCCATGTTCAGCAAAGTCCTACCCTCCATAATCTCATTATCCCTGTTATTTGGTGCAAAGTCGTTAACATCTAGAACCAGAGGGCTCTTGTGTATTTATTGGGATTTGCGGGGTTCTAGCTAGAATCATCTACAATTTTACTAGCTTTTAGGTGCTACCCGGTTTTCTCCTTAACCACAAGAGGTGCAACAAAGAACTACCAAACATCCATCCATAACTTCAAACTAAGAATCATCATCATAATGTTTATTATCTATCAATTCAAACATGGGTCAATTCCTAACTAACACTCAAGTTACCTACCAATGGGTTTCCTGGCTTGATCCGTTATCTCAAGTTTGAGGATGCTCCATCTTCAATTTGGGCTAACCTAAATTATAACGCTCCTTCCCCTCCAAAGTTTCGTGTAATTGATTTGGGGCAAAGTGGGGGTGGGTGAGAAAAAAAAATAGCATCTTCCTTTTTGCCCAATCAATTTTGGGTTGGGGAAAAATGCTAACCTAAATTACTTAATAACTAAATTAACATAGTTAATTACTATTATTAATCAATTTAGCATAGCTAGCTGTTAATTAATTATGTTTAACTTAACATAGCTAACCTTATCCTCTTAATCATTAACATGAATGAATAATTAACATTTATCTAAACATATATAAGTCTGTTTGAATTTTTGTTTGATGGAATATTTCCGTTCCAAGAAAAAACCTTGGAGCACCACGTGTACTTCAAAAATTCAAAAATACAGTTAAAAAAAAATTAAATGGATTGACTGCGTGACGTCACGTTATGATCATTGTGCTCTGGATCTGAGCAAAAAAGGGTAAAATCTGCGATTTCTTCCTCTGCAAGCAAATTTCTTGGATGCTAATATGCTCTTCCTATGATGCCCGCTGTGGGCGATTGTGTGCTTCATACTTCTAAGCTTGAATGTAAAAGGTAATGAGAAGGCGTGGTCGGCTTTGAATTCAAAGCAGATGGTTGGCTTTCAACCAAGCTACGGTTTTGGTTTTGGGCATCTCTATTACGCCCGGGGAGCTCAAGCATCACTAAGGATGTTGATCTATCTTTCACTAAGCATGCTGCGACTTCCAAGCTTCAAGGAAAAGACTTGGGTATGGCGGATCATATTTCTCCCATTCTAAATTGGGTTTAAAATTTAAAGCCATTTCTCTTTCTTCCATTCCATGCCCTTATAGCTTGCGAGAGCCATACTAATAATTAACATGACCACCATCCCACGCCCGTGAAAATCAGCATTTGAATTTTTTGTTGGGGCCTTAAATCCATTGACCCTTTTGTGTAAACCCGGTGGCGTTAGTTCAAGCTTAGTTTTGAGTTTAGTTTTCGTTGGGCATGGCAAATGTAAAGTTTACTTGGAGCTTAGCATTCTTCTCTCGGAGTTAAATTAGCTCCATATCTCTGTCTATCTTGTTCTTTAGAATGGATTTGGGGCGAAGCGGCATTTTGATTCTAGTGTTAATCTAATGGCATTTTCTTCTTGGATTGAGCATGAATTAAGCATTCTCATTTTATTTACTATTTGTTGCATTCACTGGGTTTGTTGGAGTTCTATCTTTCAGCATGTCCTTTCGTTGTTTCATGTTGCAAATAGGCGTGGCTATCTTATTTACGCCACTCAAAGTTATTTTACGCAAGGTAGCCCATGCAAGATATCTTACGTTGCGCCAAGAAAGAAGTAGATACCCATCTAAGTTTTTGGAAATGAAAGTCACGAGATATGGGTGATTTGCAGGGTGCTTATGCAATATGATTTGGAACCATAAGCCCGAGGAAAAGGGCATGATTTCCACTTTTTCCAGTTCCTTTCTTTTGGCATCGAGCAATTAAGGCTTCAAAAATGATTTGCATCTTTGTACTCTAGATGAAGCCATGTTGTCTTATCGTCATATGCCGGGGAGTTGTGGACATTTGCATCAAACGAGAGGTGCAGAGTTTGGACCACGCAAATGGGCTTTTGATGTTAAAGAGGCATTTGGTTTTGTTAGGGCTTTTGGTTCACTTTCTACATGGCTTGCGGGACTTGGCCTATGAGCTTGATACTCAGAAACTTCAGGTGAGCAGAAATGCAATGGGTCTCAATCCCACCGCCATCTTGGCATTCTTATCTTCAATGTTTGCAACATCTCTATCTTTTCATCGAACTTTGAAGTCTTTTTGTCCGAGAAACACAATTTTCGAACATAGAAGTCGACCTTAGCTCCTTGGCATTCATCTTTTTCTTTGCTATTTTGTTTTCCAAAGCAGGCCTTGCTCTCTTTGATATGGTGAGATGATATTTTGCCTTTTTATCCTTGGGGATTTAACTTCTATCGACCACCATGATTGCACTGCGTGTTGCCAAGTGAAAGTTATAACCAACTGCGATATATAAAAATTCCAAAGATCTGCAAGCATTTATAGGCGGTCGGTTTTGCCATGTGTTTTTTTAGCCTAGGCTATGGACGATCTGGGGGTAGTGCAATTGCAATGGTACAATTACAGCGTCAAACATAGTCGAATCACGGTAAATCATTCGAGTTATTTTTTATTGTCTTTAGTTTTGTAAAAGCGGCAATTTATTTTACCTAGCTGTGATGTAATACTGATCTTCATAACCGAGAATAAAAAATTGAAGAAAATGGTATTGGATAATCAACCTGGATTGTAGCCAAATAAAGAGTGACTTATTTTTTTTTTGCTAGAAAGTGGCGTTGTAGTTGAACTTTGGTTTGGTGTTTTCAGCGGCACGGGTTTTTTCAGCAGCCAAGATTTGATAGAAGTCTTTGGAGAAGAGACAAGCTATGGTGTAAATGATGTTTAAAAGTTGTTGAATGCTTTCCAATTTGAGGTTGCAAAATTGCTGAAAGTAAATGAGATATTGTTGAAACACTTGAACTATATTTGAAGGGTCTCCAAAATTTTGGTCTTAATGTCCTTTTTTATGTAATTTTCTTCTTTGTATGGCCTTTACTTTCTGTTTCTCACAAAGCCTGCATTTATGTATCAAAACTCATGTAAATGCATGTGCGAAAGGTCATGTAAATGCATGCATAGTTTTTTATATAAGTTATTCTACCATTATTGTTCAAGAAAACAATTGGCTATCGTACAATCTTTGACTTGAGGATGACATCACAACGATTGAATGTTGGCCTCATATGCAAAATTGACCTGATATTTAGGGTCAAAGAGGTAGCTTCTACTACCATGTGGGTTCAAATGACACCAAGATATGTGACACTGGAATTTGTTGACAATACAAAGTTTTAGACCAAATCCTCCCACCTTTTAATTCCATACAATCATAGGGGCACATGGTCAAAGAGAATCATTCTTATTTATCATACTTTTTCTTCATCAACCTAACAATGTTATTATGAGTTGGATAAGAACCAACATTGTTGTATAATGCTTTTGACTTCTTGGTTTGAATGACACCAAGATGGGCGTTACACAAATCTACCCATGTAAGTAACTTAGAAAAGAGAAATGTTCGCGGCGGCCTTGGCCGCCGCGATAAATTTCTTGTATTAATTATTCATGTTGCCGGTCACATATTTGCACAAATGGCATACAAAGTAATGGAACGTCTCCCGCCCCCGAATTAAAGTTGTCGTCAACATTGAAGCACGGGTGTCTCAATTTAAGAGACAATTTAATTATAACATGGAAAATACTTTGACATAAAAGATAACTATACATAGATCAGCCACGATCGTTGTCTCTATATAAGTCTTTCACACAAAACATGTCATATAGAACCCATAGTATGTTCATAAAAACCGAAGTCGTGGGTCCTCAGTGGACTCTCGTGAAACCTGCAGGCAAGAAGCCCACCGCTACTGGCTTGCAGAATCTTAGTGACATTAGTATTGTGATAATTTTTAATATGTTGTGGTTAAAAGGGATTACCCCATATAACCTTAAAATATACATAGGGATTCTATCATGCCTAGGGATAGCTATTCGTCTCGATATAAAGGAATGGCATGCCCCATAATGGCTATAGACGAATGCATTCTATGATGCCTACATGCTCTCCCCTTTGCTAAGATGCATTCTACAAACAACCCCTTTTATGATCCCACGTCGAATCTATCACCGAGGAAGAGGATGTGCTCATTTTGAATTAGGGGTTGATCCATCGGGTTGATGGTGCTCTTGGCATTGCTTCATAAAGTCCGGGTAAGCCTTATCTAGATCCACTTTGAGAACCCATGTTGCATCCTTTGGTGGTAAGTCTTTCCACTTTCCACTTAACCAAATATTGCAGGATTTGAGTCCTCCTTGTTTGCTTATATGCTCGACCCAGTAGAACTTCGGGAACTATTTTGAATTGTTCTATGATCTATTGGTCTCCGTGGACGTTAAAAAATCTATTCTATTCTATTCTATTCTTTTGTCATCTCCAATAATGCCGATGATTCAAGTATCTCATCTGGATCAGGTGTATACTTCTTTAAAAGACTTACATGAAAGACTTTATAATCTTTTAGATGTATGAAGACTGATATCCTATCATGCCTACAATAAATGCATGTCTAATGCCTATCCCCTTTGTCACCCTTGGCATAAGAGGTGGCTTGTCCTCCATAATGACCATAGACGTCGGGTAGTACCCTATCATGCATCCTACCACGATCCTATTCTAAATGTGTTGCACACACACCCACCCCCCCAACCTCGCTATAAGGTGGGACCCGTCACGCCCCACACCCCTCACACTCCCCCCCTCCCTCCCCTCCCCCCTTCCCAAACACTCGATCTTGTTGGAAGGGGGACCCCGTGCGACCTTGCACTCACCCTGGGGCTTAGCGTTGACTCCATCGGTGAGAGCCGTCCTTGGCATTGCTCCATGAATTCTAGACATTGTTTATTCAAATCTGATTTTAGTACCCATCTTGCATCTTCCACTGGCAAGTGCTTCCACTTGACCAAGTATTGAAGGAACGACGACCTTCTTGTCTTCTTGTATGCCTTATCAAGAAGGCTTTTGGGAACAATCTCAAATTGTTCCTCAGTCTTCTTCAACAAAGCTGAAGACTCCAATATCTCATTTGGATTAGGCATATGCTTCTTAAGAAGACTTACATGAAAGACTTTATGGACCTTTAAGTGAGCGGGAAGGTCTAGATTGTAGGATTGAGTACTTACTCTTTAATAACTCAAATGGTCTCACCCACTTTGGAGCAAGCTTCTTGCAGTTGCCGATATAGAGCTTGACTTGCTTGACTTTAATCTTGAGCCACACGCTATCTTCAACTTGAAATTCCATTGCCATCCTATGTTTGTCAGCCAAACTCTTCTAACAACTTCTTGCAACTGACAAATACCCCTGAACTTCTTCTATTAACTGCTGCATATCTGCCAATAACTATTGAGAGACTTCTATCTTTGTAACGGTCCTGGCCCCTTGACAGTCTAATATACACATTTGTGTATGGTATGTATATGGGTTGTACTATATGTACTTGTGGCATGCATGCAGCATGGGCTCATGTAAACAAAGGGTTTACAAAATAAGGCAATATTGGAAAGAGGGCTTTTGGTGGTACGTGAAGCTCTTTGCAAGAGAAGGCTATTTGGGAGCATCAAAGCAGAAGCATTGGAGCTTATCAAAGTTGGAGGCGGAGAAGGCGCACCAAATCTTCTCTTATCGAGGTGGGGTTTTGGTTTCAATTGATGGATTCCATGGAATTGCATATCTTTGGCGGGATTAAAGATTTGTAAGGCTATCGTGGGTTAGTAAGAACTCTAAAGATTGCTATTCTATAAAGCTTTATCATGAATCCATCCGAGGCAAAGCTTGTGTTAATAAAACTCACGAGAGATATGAAATCCGGAATTACAAGAGGGTATGGAAGAACCAATGTGAATCGTAGGGGAGATAGCTAGATTTGCCGAATATAGTGTTAATTTGATAGAATCAGGATAGAACAGGTCAATTGCCTCTAAACAGGGGATTTGGGAAGATAAAGCACCGATTTACCTTGATTAAGCCTTTGCCGGGCAGGCGAGGAGGTGTGATGAATCGTAAGCTTGTTGCTTTGTTAGGCGGTTGGTTGAGGCCGCAAACCATGTGAATCAGTCGAATTGGAGGAGAAGGCCGGATTGGGGCCTTAGAAGGGCCCGATCTAGCACCGACACCGTGAATGAAGAGGCAAGGAGGCCTCTTGGAGCTGCGAAATTGGGCCCGAAGGGGCAGAAATTGCTCCTAAAGAGCTGAGGGGGATTTGAGTGCCGATTTGGCTTTTGAAGGGGCCGATCGGCCGAGAAGTTCATGGCCATGCATAGTCGGGCGGTTGTTCCTAAAAATCCCTGCGGTAATTAAAGCCGGACCGAAAATGGATTACGTGTGTTGTGGTTCCTTTGTTATTCTCGGTTTTGTTTGTTGTTGCTACTTTTGTCTTATGTTTAATTAATAATTAACAAGTGGTGGTTCGGGGAAATAGGAAGTATAAGGAACCCGACGAAGTATAGATTATTCAGAGGGTATCTGGGATAGACATGGGTATCAAAGGGGTAAGCCCGGTGCAAATGCTAAAGATCTCATGAAATATATGAATAATGTTAATATTGCTTAAAAATTGCAAGTAAAAAGAATAAATGTCTAATGCATGATGAGGCGGCTAAGATAAGTGTGGAAATGCTTGCTCCTAAAGATGGGGCTTGCCTTGGGAGCGGCTTGAGCGGAAGTTCAGGCGGTTAGCGTTCGAGGGACCCCATGGATTTCTAAGCGGGAAAAGCGTAAGTTGGAGGCGCCGGTTGAATGCGCATTAATTCATTAGCTAAGAAGTGGAACTTTAAATATTAAAACCTGAAACTATACCTAAGGGAGCTTAAGTAAATAATATGGCTAAGTAATGCGCATCAACCTTACGGGGGTGGTTTGAGTGCGGCTACATCAACATTTGAGTTGTCGTTATGGTTTCATCATCGATCTAGCTACTTGGCATGGTTGGGGTTGTATGGGCAACCTCGATAAGGACTAAGAGTGTGATCTAGGCACATTTATAGTAAATTACGTAATGAGCGCACATGTTATAGTCTTGCATTGTTCCAATCGTGGGTCCTTGATATTATGTTATGTGCCCTTGAACCTGGGGGTGGGACTTCCAGTTAGTGGTGGTCGGGTAGTTCCGGCATTCTCATGTCATTTGTGTTCTTTGTATCTATGCTCAGACACCCGGGGTGGCTTCCTCGCGGTGGGGTGAGGTTGTGCGTCAACTCCTCGTGACTCCATGGTAAGAGGTCCTCGCCCGGGCGTGGGCAGGAAGGGGGTATCGCGATACGAGGTTCACCCACCAACTCCGCCAACGGGGCTCGAAATGTGAGCTGGCCCGGGCATTTCTCATGCGGGGCACATGTAGGCTGGCTGCCGAGCTACCCATTGTCCCGAGCTATATTTCTGATGTTTTTTGTTACGCTATGTTCTTTGCTTTTGTTGCTCGGGAGGTTGGTATTTACTTGGATTATGTTGTCATTGTCTTAGCAATTCGTACTCACGTAGGATTTTCCGCGTGTTTGTGCTTATCCAAGATTTCAGTATTTCCATGCATCGCGGTGGCAGCGGGGATCCCCACTTAGTCCACGAGGACTAACCTCAGTGAGTGTATGTGCAAAGTGAATAAGCAAGGGATGGCGGCGATTTGAGGATCGTGGGTGAGCGAAGCTCTGGGTTGGAATTGCTCACAATTAGATGTTATATTTATTGAGGATATGGATTTCTTTGGATGTTGATATTGTATGATTATATTGAGACCATAAGTACTTGCTCCTTGAGTTTTGAGTGTGCCATTTAAGCGTGTAAGAGGAAGATTCAATTCTTCACCATATTCAATTGTTTGTCACACCAACCTAGAATCAGCGATATTGACAAGATCCCGAAGTTGCCTAGAGGGTCAACTTCGGCGAGCTTCGCCACAATTGGTATCGGGCGTGTTGGATCTTTGGGAGTTGGCTTGTTTGGTTGTGGCATTGTGATGCTAATGGTTTTCTCTTTGGAGACATAAGCCAGATGGTATCCTCGTGAGGGAGGAGCAGATATCTAGAGGGGTTAGCATATGAAGGTGCTAAGCAAGAATTCCCCATGTAAGCATCAAGTAGCTTTCGACGATGTAGAGGTACGATTTTCCTTGTATAGATTTGGTATATATATGATGATCATGATAGTTCTAGAGGATTTGACAAGTCTGCGCTAAGATGGTGGATCGACCCATGAGGACATGGGTTAATTTTTAGAAGGGGAGACCGTGAATGCGGTCACGCCCCTTGATGATCTAATATACACATTTGTGTATGGTATGTATATGGGTTGTACTATATGTACTTGTGGCATGCATGCAAACATGGGCTCATGTAAACAAAGGGTTTACAAAATAAGGCAATATTGGAAAGAGGGCTTTTGGTGGTGCGTGAAGCTCTTTGCAAGAGAAGGCTATTTGGGAGCATCAAAGCAGAGAAAGCATTGAGCTTATCAAAGTTGAGAGGCGGAGAACGGGCGCACCAAATCTTCTCTTATCGTGGGGGTTTGGTTTCAATTGATGGATTCCATGGAATTGCATATCTTTGGCGGATTAAAGATTTGTAAAGGCTATCGTGGTTAGTAAGAACTCTAAAGATTGCTATTCTATAAAGCTTTTTATCATGAATCCATCCGAGGCAAAGCTTGTGTTAATAAAACTCTGAGATATATGAAATCGGAATTGCAAGAGGGTATGGAAGAACCAATCAGAACTGAGGAGATAGCTAGATTTCAGAATATAGTGTTAATTTGATAGAATCGTGGATAGGAAGGTCGAATTGCCTCTAAACAAACTGATTTGGGAAGATAAAGCACCATTTACCTTGATTAAGCCTTTGCAGGACGGAACTGTGATGAATCGAAGCTTGTTGCTTTGTTAGTTTGGTTGGTTGAGGCAACAAACCATGTGAATCAGGGTCGGAATTGGAGGAGAAGGCGGATTGGGGCCTTAGAAGGGCCGATCTAGCCTGGACACCATGAATCAGAGGCAAGGGAGGCCTCTTATGGAGCTGCCGAAATTGGGGCGAAGGGGCCGAAATTGCTCCTAAAGATTTTCGGAGTTGGGGATTTGAGTGCCGATTTGGCTTTTTGAAGGGCCGATCGGCCTCAAGTTCATGGCCATGCATAGTCGGGCCGGTTGTTCCTAAAATCCCTCTGTGCAGGGTCGAAAAGCCGGACCGAAAATGGGTGCGTGTGTTGTGGTTCCTTTTGTTAATTACGGTTTTGTTTGTTGTTGCTACTTTTGTCTTATGTTTAATTAATAATTAACAAGTGGTGGTTCCAGGGGAAATAGGAAGTATAAGGAACCCAGACGAAGTATAGATTATTCAGAGGGTAATCTGGGATAGACATGGGTATCAGCAGGGTAAGCCGGTGCAAATGCTAAAGATCTCGGGCGGAAATATATGAATAATGTTAATATTGCTTAAAAATTGCAAGTAAAAAGAATAAATGTCTAATGCATGATGAGACAGCTAAGATAAGTGTGGAAATGCTTGCTCCTAGAGATGGGGCTTGCCTTGGGAGCGGCTTGACGGAAGTTCCAGGCAGTTGCGGTCAGGGGACCCCATGGATTTCTAAGCAGGAAAAGCGTAAGTTGGAGGCGCCAGTTTGAATGCGCAATTAATTCATTAGCTAAGAAGTGGAACTTTAAATATTAAAACCTTGAAACTATACCTAAGGGAGCTTAAGTAAATAATATGGCGAAGTGAGTACTGCATCAACCTTACAGGGGTGGTTTGAGTACGCTACATCAACATTTGAGTTGTCGTTATGGTTTTCATCATCGATCTAGCTACTTCGGCATGGTTAGGTTGTATGGGCAACCTCGATAAGGACTAAGAGTGTGATCTAGGCACATTTATAGTAAATTCTGTAATGAACGCACATGTTATAGTCTTGCATTGTTCCACTGCCGTCCTTGATATTATGTTATGTACTTGGAACCTCCGGGGTCGGACTTCCAGGTTCGGTGGCCTGGGTAGTTCCGGCATTCTCATGTCATTTGTGTTCTTTGTATCTATGCTCTGTGACACCGGGCGTGGCTTCCTCACGAGGCGTAGCTTCCGGTGAGGTTGTGCGTCAACTCGTGACTCCATGGTAAGAGGTCCTCCAGCGCGGGGCATGGGTGGGAAGGGTATGAGCATACGAGGTTCACCCCACCAACTCATATGAGGGCTCTTAAAATGTGGTGGCGGGCATTTCTCTGCTAATGGGGGCCTGCATGTAGGTGGGTTGAGCTACTATTGTCCCGGAGCTATATTTCTGATGTTTTTGTTACGGCTATGTTCTTTGCTTTTGTTGCTCAGAGGTTGGTATTTACTTGGATTATGTTGTCATTGTCTTAGCATTGTACTCACGTAGGATTTTCCGTCTGTGTTTGTGCTTATCCAAGATTTCGAGTATTTCCATGCATGCAGTGGCGGCCAGGGGATCCCCACTTAGTCACGAGGACTAACGGTGAGTGTATGCGGTGAATAAGCAAGGGATGGCGGCGGTCTGGATTGAGGATCGTGGTTGAGCGAAGCTCCTGGGTTGAATTGCTCACAATTAGATGTTATATTTATTGAGGATATGGATTTCTTTGGATGTTGATATTGTATGATTATATTGAGACCATAAGTACTTGCTCCTTGAGTTTTGAGTGTGCCATTTAACTGTGCAAGAGGAAGATTCAATTCTTCACCATATTCAATTGTTTGTCACACCAACCTAGAATGTAGCGATTATTGACAAGATCCCGAGTTGCCTAGAGGGTCAACTCGGGCGGGCTCGTCACAATCTTTGACACAGGTTTGTGTCACGCAACCGATGTGAGGTATTGATAGCCATAATAATCATAAAGGGAGGCATCTGCTTATTCTTGCTTGGTGCTGTCGTACGTAAACTCAACCAAGTAATTATAGTCCTCCCACTTTGCCTGCTTATTCCAAACATAGTTTTCAACATATCTGCTAATATCATGTTCGTTCACTCTGTTTGACCATCTATTTGGGGATGATATGTTGTGCTCATGCAGAGCTTCGTCCTGATGATGTTGAAGAAATCTCTACAGAAGGCACTTATAAACTTCGGATCCCTATTGGAGATGATCTCCCTAGGCATCCCATGCAATCTAAATATCTCTTTTGCAAAGAGCAAGACGGTATCTAGGGATGTGTCTGTGATTTGACATGGCAGAAAATGTGTCATCTTCGACAACTTTTCAACCACTACCATTAAGGCATCATGACCTCTTACTATTCTTCGGAAGCCTGTTATGAAGTCCATGTTGACAGTTTCCCATTTGGCGTATGACACCACTAAGGGTTCTAAGGTTCTTGAAATTCAGAGTTGCTCCGCTTTCATTCGTTGGCATAACTGGCGTTCTTGAATGTACCTTGTGGCTATTATACGTATCATGGAGAATTAACTTCCTTACCCCTGATGTTCCTGTTACGCATAATTTATTCTTGTGATATAGGAGATTACCTTCCTTCTTAAAATGCTTGAAAGTTTCCCTTTCCTTGTCTATCCTTGCCTCTTGCCTCTTGCAAAGAAGAGATCATACATCTAGCTTAAATTCAAAGCTTGAAGAAATGGCTTCTTCAATCTCTTACCAAATTCACTAGCCAAAGTCGAAATGGCATTACAATGCACTCTTATCTCCAAGGGTCATCGTGAAAGTGCATCTGTAACTACATTCAGCTTTCTTGGCCCATAGACTATCTTGAAGTCATACTCTTCGAGGAACTCCATCAAACACCTTTGCCTCAAATTGAGGAGTGTTTATATTTTAATGTATTGGAGGCTTTGGTGGTCCGTATCCGGTTGGAACTTCCTACTAAGCAAATAGTATCTCCATATTCTTAAAGCTCTTACAATGACAAAGAGTTCCTAGTCGTGGGTTGGGTAATGCTGTTCAACATCATTCATCTTCGAGTCATATGCACAACCTTTCCTTCCTATATTAGGGCTCCCCCTATTGCAAGCTTGATTACAATAAGATTGCATATTAAATGGGAGTGTTGCAGCACTCCCGTCTAATATTCCTCTTAAAACTTTCTATGCTCTCAAAATGGGCACATTTTGAGATCTAACCAAACTTAATGGTGTCTGTTTTATTTTTAAATGGCATTTTGGCCCCCTAAATATAACACATATGGATAAGTGTGAAGCATACACTTAAAAAGAGGCTAAAATTACCTTCAAAGGGTTACGCCTTTAAGAAAAGCAAAAATAAAACTTGAGATTTGAGGAGGCAAAGTATGTGATTAAGAATCAAATTGATAAGAGAGAGATCAAAAAGAAATGTCAAACACGTTCAAGACTAAACAATTTAGAATATTTGTAGTTCAAAGGTCCAAATCATAATCCTCGAAGATCTTTGCGTGCTTGTCCCCGTTGTTCTTCGCACTCTTCTCGGCTGGTTCTCGAGGTTCCCCTCAAGAACGGCCGCTTTGCCTTTGTTCTTGGGAAGAAGGAGCCCACAGTTTGTAGTTCTATAAATGCGGCTTCATCGTCAAGAACTTGTGGGACGAGGTTGTACTTCTGAAGAAGTAACCTTGGCAAAAGCGTACAATGTTTTAGCTTCTAACTCTTCATTTTCATCGGGAAGGGAAGGCAGAGTAGACAATCTCATCTTTATGAAGTTCCGCGACCTTTTTGTCTATGTCCACCGCAACACAAATTTGACCCTTTTAAGTGCATTGGGCTATTGTTGTGCCAAAACCGAGAAAGCATCAACACGCTAGATCTCCTTGGCGTGAAAACACATCAAAATATGGTTGATGAGCTTTTGAGGCTTTTGATAATGGTTGACAACTTTGCTTTGTGAGCTTGAATCTCTTAGTTTTTGTAGTATTGCTGAGAACTGAAGAACATTGAGAAATCAAAGTAGGCAACAGTGTTAAAATGTGTCATGGCCTCTTGCCATCAACACTCCAATAAGCGACATGTAAGTACTCAACCTTGCTCAGTAGCCTAGGGCCTCCACCATGATGGTTGATGTTGGTTTTGCATCTGTGCAACATAAGAAGTGTAAGCGAAACAACACGGGGAGAGATGCTTGTATTCTAGAATAGGAGATTGGGTTAATTGCCTTGAATATAAGGAAACAACTATTGCAGAATAGAGCAAAGTAAATTGGCACAATTACATGAAGCAAGCACATGATTTATTCATGTTTAATTTTATTTATTGCACAAAAGAATTTGCAAACAAAGACAATAAACCAAGAAGAGATCAGCAACACTAGTATACTATAATGGAAATTACAAGAGAAACTCATCAAACTAGATTTTCGTAATCGGCTTGTGCTAGAGAGCCAAAGTGTTCCTTAAAAGTTGCTTCCACAAGACCAACCTGCATGCTTGAATGAAAGACCACAAGCCTTCAATGCTTCGCAGTGGTAATCTGCTTCAGCCCAATGACAAATTCAATAAACTCTGACCTTTTAAAGGGATGATCATCATATCTGCTGTCTTTGATCTTAAACCCATACAGAATATCTGCAATGACCAACGTGAATTCTTGAGGTCTAACACATAGAGGCAGTTTGGTGCAGTCTCCTTGAACAACAGAAAATAGATTGTTGTGGTCAAAACGAGCTGAGTTGTTCATAGTCAAAGGGCTCTATGCTTATGGTTCTCTTGTCTGCCAAATTCCTTTCTTCCTTTGCAAGTCTTAGTAAATGAAGAAAGCCTTCTGGAAGATCTTTGTTCTTTTTCTTAGTCTTATAGTTCTCTCCAGGCTGTAATGGTCATTTCCTTTTTAGGAACATCAATTCCCTTCTTTTAGTCAAAGACCTTGCCTTACGTTCAAACATCAAAAATTTGGTTTTGCAGCTCCCAGATCTAAAACAACAGTAAAATATCAGTGTGCAAACTTTAGCAACAGTATTTCAGAATACACACTAGCTCACCTTGCCCTCCCTAAATGCAAGGTGGAACCAATTGTCGTGCCCTACAAGTGTTGCCTATTTGTTTGCTTCACCATATTTCAGGCGACACTCGACAGCACACTGTTCCTTCAAGTCCAACCAGTTGGCAGGTGTTCTTAGAGCTTCGCCAAACTTCTCTTTGAAGAGCACATACTCTTTGTGCATAAATCTAATTTTATCAACAAAGCTCATCTTGAACTTGTATTCATTATTAGCATTATGAGTGTTTGCCAGTATTTTAGCTTCATCATTTTGCAAACCATAGTAGACAGCACAAAGGACATTAAGGTATCGAATGTTCTTCTTCTCCTTGTAGAGCTATCTCTTGGCCTTGAAACTGTGGTTGCCTCCCAGCACATAGTGTGTGTAGGTTTCTGTTTGCTCCCTGTCATAGTCGGCTGGGTTCACAGACTAGCTCCTATCAGCCAACACCACAATGGGTGCTACGTGGGCCTGAGGATTACTTCTAATTCTTTTCTTTAAATTCCTCAAGTGGTCAGAATAAATCCTTATCACTTGCAATGGTCTCTCTCCATGCTCGTTTTTAGGAGGCTTTTTCATGGAAGTGACCGGGAGGTATATAACACCTTGAACCATTTTGATCTGGTTTATCTTTTCAAATTTCTCGCTGATCTTGTCTAGCTTCTTATCTTTAATGGGAACTCTAGGTGCCTTGGCCCTGCCCTTGCTTCTTGCTTTCTTTGGTGCAGACGCGGTTGAACCAGTGCCTAAATGCAAGGCTTTCTCTTTACAGATTTTTTGGCTCCTTTGCAGCAACCTGACCAGCCAATGGCCTTTTCCCAGACATTCTAGAAGGCAGGACTGCGAATTCAATGTGTTCAGACTCAATTCCTTCTTCTACAGATGAACTTACGTCATGGCTTCCTGTCAACTTGCATGTACCTTGTTGAGGAGGCATATGAGGCTTTCCTTGTTGATGTAATGCTTGAAGAAGTTTCACAAAGATTCTGGCTACACTTTTGCTATTTTAAAGTACTTCATTTCAACAACAAGGGCTCCTTGTGAAGTGTTATAGCTTATTCTTTCTCCCTCCCCAGATGGCGGGGTCGATGTACCCACGTCCCTTAGAGTACCCATATAGATAAAATCTTTTTTGGATTACTGGGATGTGCCCTTCTTGTTACAAATAAACAAGAAGGTTATGGTACTACGCCGGAACTCAAACACTTCATGTTCTACAACGTCGTCCCTATGCGCCTGTGGATGTTGAGGCTTCTTTAACTTTAGAGGAGTCTTTCTGCCCCAAGGATTTTGTTTGTTTGAGCTGAAAAAGCATAAGGCAAGGTTCAAAGGAGGTGCATACATCCACAAAGGACAATAAGAAAGCAGAAACATGTATACGGAATAGAGATACACAAAGCAAATGCCTAAAAAAAATCCGGAGACAAAAACAAAGAAAAGTGAAAAATAAGAGAAAACCGCAGTTAAATTCTACAACATGAGAGCTGGTAAATCTGTAAATCTTGTATTCATACGAACATGAATATAAGAATGAGGCGCACAAATTTGCCTTTTAAAGGTATCGAATTTGTCCATGGAATATTCTATGTATTCTAGAATACAATATGTACTCAACTTTCTTGTAATATATTGTGGAATATGACTAAGAAAAGGAATTTCTTTCAAATGTAATTTGTTCTCTATTCTGGAATAGAACCATCTTTTGCTTTCTCAAATCTTGTTGAACAAACATACTTTGACTTGGTTTTGATATATAACACTAGAAAATTGCCCTCCTTCGGTGGGCATTCATGTGGTTGCTTCCATAGCGTAATGTTTAACAATGTGTTGGCTAAAAAGGTTGCCTTTCAATCTAAAGGGCAAAAAGTTATAGATGTAAAAGATACAAAGCTAACACAAGGTTAGCTTTAGATAGTGTCGTCTCTGAGAGGAGGAGAGTAAATTGATAAGTGAAATATGTTGAATAAACTTTGTGCTATGAAGTCAGATACAGGCACTTTGTGTATGAAGTATGTAATTATATAAGGTGGACGAATAAAACAAACCAATAAGAATGTGCAAATTAGCATCCTACCTAAACCATTACAAAAAGTAGACATGAAGGTTGTAATCGTAAGGACTGTGTAGGTTAGCTCCGTACCTTCTACCATTAAACACAATCTTGCAATTCAATATTTCATGTCTATGTTTTGATTATGTTGAGGGTAAAACATCATGGAAATATTAATTTGCGTCAAGATGTGGTGCAGTGTAAAATCATTTTTAAGATCAAGAAAAACTTATGAAGGTGAAGTTGAATGTTCCTTTGCTCAAAAGAACACAAAAAACAAGGTGCTGCGCACGGAGGGTTGCCCTCCATGGCCGGAGAGTGAAGTGACTTAAGTTGTAGTTGTAGACAATAGAGTGTTCGAATCGAAATTGCTATTTTAAGACATTGACATTTTGTGAACGTGTTGGTACGCATTTGCATTACTAAGTTCTGCTTAGGTGTTGAGGTGTTGTTGGAGTAGGATGTAGTTGGACATATGGACTTTGGGATTTGGCAAGGTATTGGTGTTTGGTGCTTGGTATGGAACTAGGATGGCGAGAAGCATAAAGAGAAGTGTAATAAGGAGAGAATGGATGTACATGTTTTGTGAAGTGGTTTAAATCGTAGTTGAAAGTTATGTTTTGACATTTTATTGAAATTGGTACTTTTAGACAATAGAGTACTTGAAACCATGAGTTTATTAATAAGATGATATACATTGGAGTACTTGATAGTTGATAACATCTGAAACAATTTATGAAGAATCGAAATAGAGGAACAAGAGATCAATTTTTTTTTGTCGGATCCTTCTCCGAGAGTCAGAATATACAAGTACTTTTTTGTGGCAACGACTTTTTTTGATGTATGCATTGAGACAAAGTATACTCAATGCCTCATTAATGCCTAAGTAGGACTACAACTTGTTGTAATATATATTTTCAATACAATGTTTTTGTTGTTTGGTGGGACTTAAGTTGTTGTGGTAGGTGTTTATTCCAAGAGACAAAAAAGCGATTGGGCAAGAGCACAAATTGAATGGCGGAGAGCAATGTTTGTTTGTGCCATAGTTTCAGAATCCTACAATAATATCTCAAAAATGTAGAGACGGTATGCCTAGACAAGGTATTGACGTATGATGGCTATATGCATATCTTCTTAGCATGCGGTTATTGAAGTTGTTTCTCTTGGTAAGTAGATAATGCATTCCCTAAAACAAATGCTTTATAGCTCAATCAAAGTTATCCATACAACATGGCAAATCCTTTGTTTTATCTTTTTAACCCGTGGTTACGTTGAAGATGGAAGTTGGAAAGCAAATTCATCTCCATCTTCAAATGCAAGATTGGCTCCTTGTCCAAGGGAAGGAGATACAACATGCACAACATCTAAGACGCAAGAATATTGGCCGCTTGCTTGTTAAGAAAAGGAACACATTACGCATATATTTTATACCTTTCAAGAGCACTACAAAACTTTTTATACACCCTAATCTACACCCTAATCTATGCCATTATTCACACATATTACAAGCATATTCCAAATTCACCTAGGGTTTGCCTTTGGGCAACCCAAAACCAACACTTATATTAGGATCTTGAATTGAATAGTTTTGTCTCGTGCCATTGACGATGTTTAAGACATCGGCGTAATGCTTGTTTATGATGTCGAGTAATCGGGCATTCTCGCTATACCTAATTTCGAGCAAGGTGTAGAGTGCAGCACGGAAATGAGACTCATTATGGGTTTTCTTGCCAAAGCTTACATAAGCGTGCTAGAGGCTGACCTTTATCGATGCGGGACTAATCACGACTCAAGAACAATGGTTTCCGACCCTTTTTTGCTTGGTCTAGCTCGATCTTTTTATCGAATTTCTTACTTTCTTCGCCCGGTGAGGGTTTTAATCTAGATGATTTTTGAATTAGATTGATCCACATAGGGAGCCATAAGCATCGTACCGAGTAAATTTTAGGGCTTGGCCAGTCTGAGCCTTTCAACAAGTCGGCTATAGCCATTCACTATAACCTCGGTTGCATAATTCCGAGAATCGACTTAATCCAAAAGCGGCAAGGCGTAAGGAATACAAAAAATCACAAGTGGAAAAAAGGTATGCTAAAATATACTATGCAACAATTTGCATCCTTTACAACGGGATAAATGCTAGCGGTTTATCTACAACGACCGGGAACTAGGTAAGCTCACCACAATCAAGCTGCTAAGGATCGTGCCTTGTTCTAATAACCGGATCTTCGAACCGATAACAAAGTAATAAGAAAGATGCCCTCTTAAATTGATAACGGATGAGGAGTGAGCATACCATTAACAAAAGCCTAAGAAGTCAAAGAACTTAGTTTCGTGCATTTGTATTTGCTGCCATAATTCTGAGTTATTAGAACTTTAAGTATATGAACCAAACTACCTACTATAGAACTAAGCGAGTCAAAGCGCACATATGATCACCACAATTGATCAAAACCAAATTAGCACATATCTATCTATATTTAATGAAACAAAATTCATTGAATTGTTTGCTCAAACATGATATAGATTCTAAGGACACTGTTTACGCCATGTCTTTCTCCCTTTGTTCTTTTCCTCGTGCCTTGTGTTAAAAGGGGCAAGGTAAAATGAATATGAAAGCCAAAACGGAAGGTGACAGTTTCAACATCGTCTCGGCGTCCATATTCACTTGAAGCCATGTGCGCAAGACAAAACCGAGAGAATACATTAAAATTTACTAAATTTAAGATCCGAACTTTCAATCCAACACTAAATTTTGAAAGGTAACAAAGATGGAAATGCGTTATGGCTCAAAACCGACATCCGAAAAACAATGGCCAACTTACGCAATACATCTCCGGCTTGAGTGTCAAGCGAGGGGCCTTGTCGATAATGAAGAGCTGCTTTTCTCAAAAGAGTGGCCACAAAGCATCTCTTTGTTGCTGTGTGGATGCGTTTATAGAGTAAGCTCATGGCGCCCATGCTTCTAGAGCGGCTTAAAGAGGATGCTAAGGGCTCGACAGATTGAAGCCTAGGGCATCGCATCCATCAAAACCTATGATAATCCCATCGCAGTTAGAAAAATTTGTGCAAAAGCTCCATGAAGCCGCGGCCAAATCCTAAGATTTTACAACTTCCAAAACAAAATGTGTCTATTGTGGGTTTTAAGACTCAAGCATGTACTATGTATCTTTGCTTAAATACATGGCACAAATATTTATTCTAAAGGATATATCACTGCAGACCGGATGCATACAATAATATTCCAAGCAGTCTCTTTTTGCAGCTGGGAAGCATAGCCAATACCAACTGCGTATTTAATCACATATGCACATTGTTAACCACTTCACCTGAGGTTACAGCATAACCTGCATTTTTTCTCTCCAATCCACAAAATGTACTAAATAAAATATATTAAAGACTTACATTTTGACAAGCTCGGGTTTCCTTCGTATTAAGATAATAACCAAACAAGCTCCTCCAAAGTTGCATATTTAGCCATGGCAGAACCATCAAGATAACAATGAAGCCAGCCACGCCATCAAAAGGTTAGCCAAGGTTAATTGTCGGGAAGACCATGATCCACATTATAGACAAAAGAAGCACACAACATAGGAAGAGTGGGCGAAGAACCCAAACCCAAGACCGCATAGCTTAGATTCGATGCGAAAGGGAAGAAAGGCCAGCAAGTGGGTTCCTTGAGAAATTGAAACATAAAACATAGAAAAGCAGGCAAAGGAATTCAATGAAGAAAGGGAAGGAAGCCCGATGATCGCCTGATTGCTTTGTAAATGGTGGCGATTAGGAAAGACTCGTTGGATTACCAATTAAGCCAAGACCGCACTGTTCGTTGATAGGAAGCCTTTGGTTGAGTTTTGAGACCTTCGTTCGAATCAAGCTAGGCAAAGAAATTTGACCTTGGGACCCAAGGGGCGTTTTCGTCGAAGAAGGGTTTTGGTAGTGGCAATGGCCGATTCGACCCGATGTCCGCATTGGGTTCCATAACTTCCGTCCATGCCTCTACTCATAAGATGTGACCATGACACAATTTCGCATACAATCAAACCACTCAACCAATACAATAACGCTCACCATTTTTCCATCGTTCTTTGCTTTCGTATCATCGTCAGGTTGCTCTCACCCTTCACAAAATGGGGCGGGGATGATAAACCCCTGCCTCGTCCGGGAGCCTTCCCCGATTCCCATACCACGGGTTCGAGAAAAAAAGCGCAATTCAAATGGTAACGTCATAATCAACAAATTACTTGCACTAACTCCATCTCCGCGATAGCCAAGCAACGCCCAACAAACTTCGAGAATGCCACATCATCCCAGAGCCGAGCGGAGGCCTCTCCGGTTAGCTGGTTTCAAGAGTGGCTGCCCAACAACGAAAACGACCTAGCATTTACTGACCAATAAGGGGTTTTTAGCAGTCATAGGCATATTTCAAGCATATACTGGCATATACCTATAATATGCCACAAACCCACATAAACAAGGGTTTGCCCCCTAGGGGCAACCCAAAAACATCTTTAAAATTTTTCCATAAAAGTTAGAATTTGTTTTATTTCCCCTCCTTCCTTGTGATTGAATTGTAGTGCCAACACAGGGAGGCGTTGTTAACATACATATGTAATTTTTACATTGTGTGCATCAATAGTTGTATGAGACTACTTTGTAAGAGAATCCTGAACTTGTGCAAATCATGTTAAGATTCTCAACATCGTTTTGTACATCCATAGAAAATATTCATGTTCCATATTGATGCCTTAACTATTGCAAGAAGACAAATCTGGCTTTTCCAAAAACACAATATTTTGTGTACCTTAAAGATGCATTTGTCAATTTCCTATGGTTTGCTAAAATGTGGCTTTTCAAGACCACTAAATCGGTGTGCCACCCTCTTACCAATTTACCCTTTATTGCCTTAAGGATGCACTTTGTCAATTCCCTGCGTATACACTTCTTGCTTTTCTTCATCTATCCTTCCAAGAAATCATTTATATTCGAGCAGAACCCGCAGGCCTGATATGGACCAAGGTTAGATTTGAGATTGACACCTGAGAATTAATAGCAATTAGTGTTTGAAAATGTAGCACCTTTAATATCCATTGTAATATGAGCATGGTCTCCTATTTCCATTGTAATGGCACTATTATTTCTTTTCCATGGTTACATTTTGGATATTAATGCCTCAGTGACATGGTTTGAGCAGTAATGGCACCACTCTGGATAGTGGATACTGGTTCCAAAGGAGAATTTGTACTGCTATCGATGAAAGTTATGTTCCAGTACCTTGATTTTTTTTCCTCTGGTCAGTGGCAAGTATATCAAATGTTCAAGAATATGGTTTAATATTGGTTTTGGGACATAATAAAATGCTGGTAGTACTTTAAACAGAAGGAAAGATATACTTGCAGAACCATATCATGGGCCTTACTGGTTCAAAAGATCAAAGATCACGATCACGTATTAATCTGTAACATTCACACACCCAGTTGTTATTAGAATAAAATGCCTTTAAGAGTAAAAAATGGACATGCAAAATTTGATCAAATACGCGTAAGTTCAACTAAACGGCCATGTTTTGCTCAAATGTGCATTGCAGTAATACCTAGCTCTTATTAGAGGTCTTTGAAGCAAAAATTGCCATGCACATAGAAAATGTTAAATAGTGCTTGCAAGAAAGAAAAGATAAGAAAATGAAATAACAATAATTGAAACCAATGTAAGCATGTATGCATCACCTTCACATGATGTGCTACCACTGATTTTAAAAGATTTGAAATGATTCTCCTTTAGCATGAGTTAAAGTAGGATAAGATGCATTCATTGCGAAAAAACGACTAATAACTGAGCATAGATAAGGTGAGATTGCGAGTTGCTAGATAAGGTGAGATTGCGAGTTGCAAACCATCTGCATTTTATAAGATCTATTAGAAAATCTGGCATGGTTCTAAAATGGCATTACGTGGCTCAAAAACTTCATCATAGTTGGATCTAGAGAATGTATAAAGATCTGCAACCCATAAGATCGAGAACAATCGATAAATGCATAGGTTTAACTACCTTTAATATTCTGAAAAGGCATGCAAATGTCATCGAAAACTAATGTGCTTTGCATGCCACAATTGAATCACTCACTAATAAATAGTGCTCCTTTTAGTAATCTGCATGGTGATAAAATGGCAGTATACAGATCATGGTTTGAAAAGGCATGCATCACTTACATCAGCATGTGCAAACATAGCAAATAAAGCATGCTTACGTAGACCTCCACTGGCAAAAGTCCTGCGTCCGAGAAACAAATGAGAAGAGAAATGAATGAACAGTCCCCCTAAGCCTAACCTTTTCAAATTTGTCCACTCCCTGTAAAATTTGAGGCCCTCTTAGCTGCAGTTTCTAGGATGTTGATGCAGCTATAGATCTCTCTGCATTCGCCCTATGAACCCCATCTAAACCTTCAATCTGTCATAATTTCTGTCATAATTCTTAAAGAATGCCCCAAAATTCCTGTTTATTACAACAACATTACATGCCCTTTTTTTAAGCTAGAAACAGAATCCTATGTAGTTTTATTTTATTGACAGATTTTGAAGAATGCAATAGTGTTGATGCATCATAATCCTATGATATAGAACATCCGTCAACCAACATAAATATATATGCAGCATAGAAAATGCCCAACAAACAGAGCAATGCAAACAAAAAGTTGATACAGACCTGAACCTGGCAGGCATGGAAGACGACGCGAAGAAGAGCAACAGGGGCAGTTGGATCAAACACACGATTTTGCTGAAGTGTTCTTCTTGCAATATTCTCAGCATCAGGACAAGTATCAGCATAAAAGCCACGCCTCGATCCATTTGCCATTGCGCCATAGCTCCAGAAGCTGATCCATGCAAGCAATATCAACAACATTTCGCCTCTTTCTAATTATGCAATTCCGTTGTGAGGCTTGTGCTTGTGGGCAATATATAACATCTTCGGGAATCATTGCCGAATCATTGGGCAGAGGTTTTGGATTTTGAAATCAAGAAAATGGATTAGATCACCAGAATGCAGATAGGGTCTTGCGTGTTTAAGCCTTCCGGTCCATCGTTCAACATATGGCGAAAAAAAATTGCATTTATCATCAAAATCCCTCAAGTTTGCAACTAACGGTTGCAATATTTGGCTAAGATTATTAGACATCGCACCCTTTCATTTGGGGGACACACGGATACCTAACATGCACAATCTAAGCCATCAATCAAGACAAAACCGACAAAATACGGGCCGCGGGTGCATGGAAGGATATTGGGACAATCTCGCCATCGGGAGGAGGAGACAGATGCCACGATATTATAATATAGGATTATTTGAAGATATCCTTGCAGTTTGAGTTTAACTCCTGAAGAAAATGTTCTTCCTCCTGCATTTGTGGGTTCCTCTACTCTAATGTCCATAAGATCTTCAATTCGTCTTGAGGATACTCCTAGTCCAGAACCCAACATATTGCCTATGCCTTTTGTGCCTTCTCCAACTCCAATCAGAAACATCTTACCTACACCTTTTGCGCCATCTTCCGCTTCACATAACAGACTAGCCCCACCCTTCCTTCCATCTCCCCAAACAATTTAGGCTCCTGTTCTGAGATGTCCAGTGTGGGTAGACCAACTCGAGCAGCACGCTTAAGACCTTGTAAACTTCATCATAAATTTTCTGAACATAACTTTAGCTCCTTCATATCTTCATTTAATGAAATTTTACCCTCACCACCACGTCATACACCTATTGCCACTGTGACATAATTATAGCGAATTTCAGTCTGCTGTTAGAAATATATTTGAAGATTTCACATGGATAAGCTATGTGCAGTTAGGAATAACTACAGCTCTATGACATTGGCTTACCAGAATGCCTACTTGGCTTATCATGTAGGACCAGACCGTCAGACCTTCTTACATTACATCAATCGTGAACAAGTTTTCCAAAACTGCTTCATGGTTGTCCATCGTTTGGGGGCCACTATAATGTCACACACAAAATTATATAAAAATCCTGCAACAGATGATCATTGTGGAGCTAGAAGAGTTATAACAATGCACGCCTTAGTTGATGTATCTCAGATGGAGAATTACTTTAGAGAGATATGTGAAAAGTTGCCCAAATAATATATATCATTTAACATACAACATCACAAAGAAAGATATCTTTTAGGAATACAAGGAGATGTGCACTGGGTCTAAGCATGTCTCCTACTCACACTTCACTAGACTTTGAAAAAGTGAATTCAATCATAGGATGTCCATGTGCTCAAGGTGTGCAGGTAAAAAAGAAATTGCAAAGATGGAGATCGAAAGAAGTAAGTTTAACCTTTGTTTCTCATATTCTACTAAGATAATTACTAAGAATAAGGTTCTTTAACAGATATTATTCAACAAAACCTTACTAGACACTGTGAACAACAAGCGGTCGAGAGAAGGAACCTTGCTAAGCATAGAAAGAAAACTCTTGATGTCTACTACAGTACATGTTTGTTGTGATTGATGGTATGGACCAAAAAAGAACAACTCTATCTCATTTTCTTAATATTCTTAAAGATACACCAGAGAAATGCTTTGTGAAGGTCCACCTCGTGGGGGGAATGGTCCTCAAAGGAAGTCTAAAGTGCAAAGTGTTCTTAATATATCTTAACTTGCATGGTGACCCAAACCTCACAATTAAAATTCTAACAAGGTGCTGCGTGAGCAACAACAATTAACACCAGTGATCTACCTGAAACTTGACAACACTACCAGAAAGAACAAAAATCAAATACTCTTTGCTTATTATGCCATGTTCGTGGAGCTTGGGATCTTCAGAAAAGTGAAGCTTGATTTTCTACTTGTAGGCCACACTCATGATCAATTGATCAGAAGTTCAGCAAATTTTCTGTGCGTCTTGGGAGGACGAAGGCTTTTTGCCTTTCAAATTTAGTTTGAATCATTGAAGACTCTTATATTCCCACACCAATAGTTGAGCTTCTAAAGGAGACTGCTGACTTTAGAGAGTTGTTTTCTCCCGATGCACTGCTCGAGAACAAGCAGTGAACAATTTGAATGATCTCACTTTTCAACGCTATATCAAGTCTTACTTGAAGAATGGAGAAAGTCTTCTGCAAGGAAAAAGAGTACACCATAACTAAAGACTGTAGTCCAACAGGGGGGTTGCGCTTCATATATTTGCTCTTAATCGTCGGCTTGTTTTGAGTTGTCGATAAACAATACACATTCTCAAACTTCCATCTTTCTTCTTCGTGAAGAGGATGGATGCCCTGAAGTGTGACACACTACGCCAAATAAATCCAAGCTCAGGCAACTCCTTCAACTGCTTCTTGAGCTCTGCTAACTCAAGAGTGCTCATTATATAAGGAGCCTTATTGGCCGGCTTTGCGTTTGGTGCAAGAGTGATTTTCCACTCTATGCCTCTATTGGATGGAAGCTCTCAGATCTCATCCAAAAATATGTCATGGAACTTCTTGATTAGCTTTGCAATTGGCCTAAGCAATTGTTTTGAAGTAGCATCTTTCTTCTTACTACTGCTAATGGGGTGGATGACCTCCAATTTAAGAATATATTCAACTTCATCCTTCACGATACACTGACATGCACTGCATTATGAAACCAATTTTCTTATCTTTGACCACGAAGCACTTGCCAGTCGGAGTCATAATCGAAATTTCATGCTTATCATAGTCGATCATTGCTTTAGCTGGCTTCAAGAGCTCCATGCCCACCATAGGGTCATACTTCCCGATGTCCACGATTTCTGTGCCCATGCTCAAGTTGGTTCCAGTCAAGGCTAGATCAAAATCTACCCTCCTTACTTTAGTGTGGCGGATCGCCCCACTTTCATGCTGACTGGTCTCGACTTAGACTTAAGAGTCTTAGTCTTTAGCAATGCTGCCATTCTAGAAGATGCAAGATTATGGGAGCTGCCCATATCTATTAGCACTATATAAGGTCTATCGTCTATGATATCCTCAGCTAAGATAACTGTTGACTGACTTTCCAAATTTTCTGTTTCAATTGCTACACAAATTCTGCATTCATCTTCAATTAAGTCTTAGGCTTTGTCGTTGTCGTCCAATTCCATTTGAGATTCCCATCCTTTGAGCTCTGTCAATACTGCTTGCATAATGAAGGGGCACTCATGAGTGCGGTGACCTGGGTAGAAGCATCTAAAACATAGCGTTGTCCTTATGCACTCTTACCTCTTCTGCTTAGGAATACTATCCAGAAAGTTATTCACTGGCTTCCTCACTAAAGATCCTGATTGCACGTAGTCGTGCAGTTTAATAGCCCACGGGACAGGCTGTATGTCCTTCAACATGGAAGTCATCTGAAAGACACCCAGTTCTCAGTTCAGGAGGATCTCTCTCCGCTCCAGCTGACCAGCGGGCCGAGGAGTTATGTAAAGGCAGCGAGAGGCTGGGCTTCGGCCGAAGTGGGCGTTATACGGGGAGGCAATGATTGTCCGAGACCAGTGGCCTCAGAACCCATGGTTTGGTTATGTTTAGCTCATATGCATGTGCACACTTATTATTATTTCTGTTATGTTATTCATGTTCATATTCTTTTTCCTTTGTCACGGTGATCGGGCTTATGCCCCATCTTTTGTATTGGGTCCCATAACCCATTTGGGTTTTCGCGGACGTTAAAATTCTATCTTATCTTATCTTATCTTCTCCTGATACTATTGGGTTATTGGCGTGAGGCTTGCTTATCTTGGTATATAGGACCCATGACTTTGCCTTTGTGATAGAAAGACTGCTTCTGTGCCGGCATTGGGGATGCCTCCTCCAAACTCAATGCCTTGTTCTCTGCCTCCCGTAAGGTCTTAATATTACTGTTCAATCCCTCAATAGATCCGTCCACTGCCTACCTTTCCATAATCCTGAGCACATTTAGTCGCAATATGCGAGCGGTTAGCAATTGCCACTTATCCTTCATATTGTATGAGTTACCAAACTCTTCCATTTCATCCAATCATGACTCAACTTCCATATCCGATCTATCTTTTCTTAAGAATTGGCCTAACTTACTGGTTTCCAAATGTTGCTCATGGCACTATCTATCTTTTTTTGATAATCCTCAGTCTTACAGTTCCTGTCTGACCCACTATCTGAGCTGCTGTCTGAGCTGGCATCTGGACCGCTATATGTGCTGGAGCTCGAGGAGCTATGGCTTTGCATGTTTCTTCGCCTCCTTCTCATGTTTCCAAAGGTTCCTAGTCTTGCTGGTTGTCCTGTTGCTACTCTGCCTTTTGAAGAGGTGGTGGTGATGGAGATGGCATTAGTCCATACCCCTCTCCTTGCATAAATGGAGTTACCCATTGCACGAGTTGCGCCATCTGATTGTGCATTTGAACTAGATGCATATTATCTCTGCCAAAGTCATCTCCTCTTCCGGAATCTCCCTGCTAAACAAGTCCTTTAGCTACCAATTGTATGCTTGGCATTGATTCTCTAGGACCTGTGAAGCTGAACCAAAGTTTCTAACTACAAATATTAATCGTACATACGTAATATTTAATGTACATGCTATTGGTTTGCTGTTATATTGATTTATTTCAATCATAAAAGAAATCAAGTCAAAATATGGCTATTTGGCTATATTCTTAGTTTTATTCATACTATAATAGTCATACAAGTTTAAACCAAGTATTTATCGCAAAATATATTCATAAAACCAAACATATTTAGCCTATAATAAAAGGCTAGAGAAGCTAATCCCTATGTTGGCACTTGGACTTGAAGAATTGCTTGATGTCTTTGAATCTGAGGCCTTTGTTGATGTTCCCTAGGATGTTTTGGGAAGTTCCTTCTTTTAGTGCTCGAGCCATTTGAGGCACTTGAAGTTCCGGTGCTGTAGGTGCAACTATCGCAATGATGCATCACGCAGGTGCCCTCGTGCAAAGAAATGTAGTGTTGCCGGCCTCTTAATGAGGATAATGTGATATGTGTCGTAAGTGCACTAAGGAGAGTGACAATGTCTCTTCCCCCTTGGGCTGAAATCCCTATGAAATACCATTATCTGCCTTTGGATTAGAGTTAGGAGGTAATAGTAGCAAAGTGATTTTCCTACTTTGGACCCTCCCTTTGCGTTTCCTACCCTTGTTCCTTTTCTTCCTTTCACAAACCCTCTTAAAACATGAATCGTTCCTTCTCCTCCACCATAATCTGCAATAGTAGCGTAATCTCTACAAAGTTTGCATGAGCGTCTCATAAACTTCGCACATGCTCTCAATTCCTCCATTTTTGCTAAGCCACCGTGTCTTTAAAATGCTCAAAAGGAAAAATATCAAGTGCTTCCTCATCTTCTATAGCCGTGCCTCCTTATGGAACTTTTAGAAAAGAAACTTAACACATAATTCATCAACTCATTAATAAACTTTCACCTTGTTTTTATTGCTGGCGTCTTGCATGTTCCTTAAACACATAAGTTTGCCGATGAGCACAACAATGCATGCCGGTCATGAATGGATTAAGTGATTTCAATCTTGTGGCAACATTAGTATGTGCACCAACCATAATAGAAGCATCATCGCCAGCAAAGCCGATCAATTTCCGAATATCAAGATTCCATCATTCAACATATCTAAAATGCGTTCTGTAATCCCTTCTGGCCCTCCATCTCTTACGATCACCATGTCCAAGAATACGGTTTGCACACACCTCTCTTCCAAAAATGTGGTATACAAAATGGGATACTTAATTATACTAATAACGGTGGACTCGTCAACCATGAGCCCAAACCACGAACTTCGTCTTACACGACCAAGAATGCTCGCTCCCAATGACTTAGAAAAATGAAGTATCAGACTTACACAAGTCTTGTTGTCATCATACATGAATGGCAAATCTTTAACACCACAATCACGCATAACTCAACAAACTCACCAATTTTCTGAAAGCCTAGTTTTTTGCAATCCAATAGGCGCATTTGAACAAATTTTCAAGACAACTCTCCATACCAGCCGTCCTATTCTTTTCAAGTTTTTGAAGACCATCCTTATCTTGCTCTTGCAATAGTATGGCATCCTTATGGGCTTTAGAACTTGCCAGTCACCTAATGCTAAGGTCTTAAAGTTTTTTGCTACTGTGGTGGCAAAAAGAGACTTGCAATATGACATTGAACCTATACGATGCTTCTATCGTGTCAATGCGGGAAATCCCTTTCCCAGCAATACTATCACCAAGAAAAACCCTTCATCTAACTCAAACCACTTGTGATGGCCATTGGCCCCATTCCTCCTCTGGGATATCCTATATTCGGGAGCATACATACATGTTACCACTAGCAACAATATGTACAAATAATATGCCACCGCGAAGGGTGGCCCATCCATCATCAATACAAATATCAACATAATATGCACAAGGCATCATAAGTGAGGGTTCTACCCCGGTTCGGATTCAAAAAGGGTCGTTTGATGGTCAAGGTCTCTAGATAACAATAGACAGAATCATGATAATGGCGTTGGCTGGCATAGGACATCGGCTAGAGTAGTCCACTCCATCCACCCCTCCTGTGCACACTTTGCAGATAGGCTAACACATGCTGAGATACGACTATAGCCTTCGGAAGACGCAACTCCACGGAGTCACCCTATGGAACTACTCTAAGTTACGTCTCTCTGGTCCGATGAGGCAAGAATAGAATAAGTCTCCTCCAGGAGCATAATGAGATTATGCGCCAACTATAGGACCAGGCGTACCCCTCCGTACGCAACTTATCCCCTAAAAATCCATAGGTCGGGCTCACCCACATCCTATTGAGCCCAAGATAGAGCCCAAGATAATGTTTGTGATCCAGGTGGTGTCAGAATAATACCCGACCCATACACAATGATCGAGTATAAGCCTAGCTCACTGAAAAGGACCCCAGTAGCCATGCTTAGCAAAGTCCTACCCTCCATAATCTCACTATCCTTGTTATATGCTGCTAAGTCGTCACATAACATTTACAGCCGGACTGGCTCTTGTACACAGGCCGCATTTATTGAAATTTACGGCGTTCTAGCTAGAATCATCTATAATCCTACTAGCTTTTAAGTTGCTACCCCTTTTTTCCCCCAAGCACAAGAGGTGCAACGAAGAACTACCAAAGATCCATCCATAGCTTCACACTAAGAATCATTGTCATAATATTTATCATCTATCAATTCAAACATGGGCCAATTTCTAGCTAGCACTCAAGCTAGCTACCCTACCAACCGGTTTCCTGGCTGGATCCATTATCACTGAGATTCTCCATCCACTGGTGGCTATAGTTGCTCGAAGTCTCCAATATTTGAGAGGGCTCGTTTGGCCTGCATTGCGTCAATGACGAGGTCTAGAAGAACACCTAGAGTTTGCCTCAACTAACAACTTGGTTCCATGTCAGAATACGTTAAAAACTGGAAATCACTGATCCCAGTGTAAGATCTATCCATGAATAGTTCCTGAAATTTATTGTGTTTGCACATCAATCTATCTGCTTTGATCTATTCATTTGGTTCTTTTATGATGCTTCCCACACTCATATTCAAGTAGCAGTTTGTCCTAGAAATTAGAATTTGGTGTCAAACCATCTATCATGTGGCACAAATATTTGCAAAATTTACATAAGCAACTGTACAATCTGGATCTAATTTATGTAACTGCTGTGCTGCATGCTTTCCACGTTCCATGTCTCCATAAATCCTGCAAGCACCAAGCAAGGCCTTCCAAGCAACAACATCAGGTTGGAAAGGCGTTGTTTTGATGAAAACTTCTGCTTCCTTCAAATGCCCAGCTCGCCCAAGAAGATCGATCATGCATCCATAATGTTCTGCTGTAGGTTCTATGCCATAGTTCCTCCCCATAGACAAGAAGGATTCGAAGCCCTCATCCACAAGGCCATTACAGCTGCAAGCAGAAAGGACACTTACGAAAGTGACCTTGTCTGGCCTTGTGTTTTGCTGCTGCATCTGCTGGAAGTGTTGAAGGGCTTCCATGCCAAATCCATGCTGAGAATATGCTGCTATCATGGCATTCCATGATATGACAGTTTTTCTATGAAAAAGTTTAAAGACACTTCTGGCATCTTCCAAACTTCCACACTTGCTATACATATGAAGAAGGGCATTTTGCAGGACAATGTCTGAGTGGAAGCCCTTTTCCAAGATCAGTTTGTGTATAAACTTACCGATCTCAAGACCAGCTAAGTTGCTGCATGCATCTAGTACAGCGATAAATGTAATCTCGTTAGGCTTTATACCTTGCAACTGCATTTTTTCAAGGAGTTTTAATGAATCCTTTCCATATCCATGTTGTGCATAGACAGCTATCATGGCAGTCCATGACACAACATTTCTATGAAGCATATTGCAGAAGATTTTTTCCGCATCGTCCAGATTTCCATTCTCTCCATACATATGAACCAAGGATGTAGCCATAATGACATCTCTTTCATATGCAGCACCCAAAATACTAGCATGAATTACTTTACCTTGGTTGATGCTAATGCAAGAATCTAAAATGCCAAGGAAGGTGATCTTATTTGGCAGTATTCCTTCTGAAGGCATTAGTCTGACTAATTCTAGACCTCCTTTTGGATCTCCACATTCTGCATATATGCCAATCATGGTATTCCATGAAACATCATCACGTTGATGCATCCTACAAAAAATCCTTCGAGCCTCCTCCGCATCCCCACATTTCCCATACATATTAACAATTGCAGTCTCCAAAATAACATTTAAGTCTAAACTACTCTTGATAACACGGGCATGAATAACTTTACCATTTGCCAAGGCTTCTGGTTCTGTGCATGACTCTGACAATGTCACAAAGGTAACCCTATCAGGATTCACGCCTTCTGAGTACATTTGCTGGAGAAGACATATGGCTTCTTTACAATGGCCATTCTGGGCATAAGCAGCGATCATGGTGGTCCAAGAAATCACATCCCTGCTAGAAATTCCCTCAAACACTCAAGGAGGTGGTTTCCAAGGTAAAGATCATTCTGTAGCCCATTTCTTCTAATGTGATCATGCACTAGTTTTCCCTCTGACAGAGCCTTTGCTTTGCTACATCTCCGGAGTAGACATGCATAGGCAGCGGTGTCTATCGCTGTCTCTGATTTTTCCAGGTATACCAATGCATTTTGCAATCGAGGCTGCCTATACCACAGACTTAGATTTATCTGAGAGCTAGACGGTAAAGCCTTAATCGCATCTGAGCAAGTTCCATAATCTCGAAACCCTAAAACCCAGCCATTGGGTATTCCAACCAAAGCAGATTGGCAATAGAACTGACCACAATTTTTTGCTCTCCACTTTGATCGAATGAGCCTGTTCCTCATCTATCTGAGACCAGAATCATCTCCCATGACCTGCTCTCTACAGCATTTTCCATGCATATTACTGAAAATCCTTGCATCAGTTTTTAGAAGCATTACACGATTCAAAATTGTGCAAGAAATAAGGGGTACTAAAGCTTGAGACGTCACGTTATATAATAGTAATTACGTATATAGGAAAGCCCATTTAGTGGGCTTTCCTGCTGCAGCAGGAAAGCCCACTAAATGGGCTTCCCTATAACGTGGAGGAGAGTTAGGTGATGTTCTATGTGCCACGTGTCAACAATCTATTGGCTGGAGCAGAGAATTGCCACAAAAAGATTGAACATTTTGTCATTGTACTTTCTGGAAATGAAAGTGTGGTAAAATAGGCCGCGTGGCAAAGATACGGTTGGGCGGAGGCGAACACACCTGCTTTGTTCTTCGCATAAAAAGCACAAGGATTCAGGAACATTCCAAATACAATCCAACACTCGGGGTATATTTGCACAAAGATGCATAACTTATAAGCACTTAAGCACTTATAAGCCCGATCCTGCATGATCGATGCAAAAGCCTACCGGCCAGTCGGCATTTTGCATGCAACTCTATCTTTGTGCAAGAAAGCTAGCTAGCAAATCCCATTAGAAAGGCATAGGCCGTGCACTCCCTCACAGGGCCAAAAAGTCTAATAACACACCTCTATTAGTAGCATGACCTATCTAGATAGCGACTACAAAACAACCTACCCTAACTTGCTTTTGCACCAACGATTTGCCGAATGTGATAAATTAAAATATAGGAAATAACTTTAGGGTAATTTTCTTTTTGGATACACGATTGATCAATTACTACAACAACATTATAGCCTTTGCTTTGGTGAAAAATCGAGAATTGTGATCCGGTAATTCTTGTGGAGAAAAACATGGCCAAGAGGAGAAACTTGATGTCAATTGAATAAGTGTTATACAATTTATTTCTATGGCCCTACAAATCAACTTTGCGGTCTTAGCTAACATCAACCTACCAATCCCGACCCGATATCTAATCATAAACATCTATACGCGACATCAATTTATTCTGCAAGCATCAACAACGTGATCTTAAGCTCCATCTATTTGTACATAGATGTACCATTTAGAGCATTTACCAGATCTTCCTTTACTTCTTCTTCACTTTCAAACACTAACCTAAATCTTCTAATTCTTTCTAGTACCATGTGAAGTGGTTTGGTTTGATGATATGAATTTTCTCGATTCTCATCGAAGATTAGGACGTTCCTAATTTTCCATATTGACCAAATTGTCCGGGCTCTAGCTATGTGAAAGGACATCTTCTTCATGGGACACCATTACGGGTGAAATTCCTAATAGCAATTCCTTAGTTCCTAAAGAGTACTCAAAGCTATCGGACTCAGTCCCATACTTCTTGCAAAACATCTTACATTCCACGGTGCAATGTTCTATGGATTCCTCTTCCTCTTTACGAGGGGCAAAGTGGGCTCACATTATTGTCCCATTTGGCGACTAGATGATTAACCTTGGAACCCATTGGATCACTTGCCAAAAAAGGCATTGATTTGTGGAGGAAGGTATTTCAGCCAAAGCGTTTCTCGGATGTTTTTTTAAGGTTGTCTGGTGATCACTATCTCCCACTTGGTAGATCTGGGAAGTAACCCTTAGTCTTCAAACTACTATAACATGACTTCACAAACTTGTCTTCTTTGTATAGAAGGATGCACGACCCATGGGTTATGATCTCCTCTACACATTGTGTTTGGGAGTACCATAGCCACACATTCCCAAATTATTTAATCTGCCTCCTTTAAACTAAAGCGGACCTGAAAGCTGCCCAAGCTGGCTAATTGCTCTCCCATACCATTGAACACAAGAATGTATACCCCGGTTTTTCCATAAACTTCACAATCCTTGCATCAAATCACTGAATAGGACCGTCTCTGAGAGGCTTGCAAGAAAATCGTGAGAGAGCCTGCTGCTATATTGAAGAGGAAGGGGGCCAAGGGACAACCTTGCTTGATTCTCCTCTAATGTCAAATATTGGAGATGTTTCTCCTTGAAATAAAGGCGAGGCTCGGCGGATCTCACGGTTTCATTACCCTTCAGAAAAATTCCCCACAACCCGGCTTGAGCATCATTCTATGCAAAAAAACTCCATCTAATGTTGTCTTGGTGAAATCTAGCTTTAGATAGGCTACTTTTGACTGTTTTTCCGCCCGGTGCAACCCTTGGCTTTGCTATTACATTGCTTTCGAGAATGCTCCTACCCAAAAGGAAACCAAATTGGGTATGTGAGGTACCTTCTGCTAAAATTGATTTGATCTTTTCCGCCATAGCCTTGGCTATGATTTTGTCAAATGTAGATAGAAGTGTGATAGGCCTCCAGTCATTAATTGTGCTTGGCTCCTTATACTTGGGTACCAAGGTGATGCAACCTGTGTTCAATCTTGGATTTAAATTATCAGCTTGCAAGAAATCTATATATGTAGAAAGATATCCTCTTTAATCTATTCCCAATTGCATTGGTAGAATTCTATAAGAATTCCATCCATACTTGGACATTTATTTTTAGCCAATAAGAGGGCGGCTTAGAATATCTTTCTGGCTAGAGCTCATTATGGGTGAGAATTTTGAGATCATCATCATATGTATCTTGGAATGGTAAGTTGTGTTCCCCAAAGAAAGCATGGAAATGGTTATGTAAGTACCTTTTTAGATCCCTTGGAGATTTGAGAGTCGAGCCATCCTCTAATGAGATGGTTGATAGTGTAGAGACTTCTTCTTTTCTTTCTTGACTTGAAGAAAAACTTGGTGCATTTATTAGGCTTCCTTTTAGCTAGGCTAATCTTGCTTTGCACATGTTCTTAATTATCTTCACTTTCTCTAGTGCCTTTATCTGTTCTATTATCCCTTTCTCCTCTATCCCATCATTAGGGCCCAATGCTCTAAGTGAGTGGAGCTGACTATAAAGGCTATCCAGCTCTCCCCTCTCCCTTTGCACTTTAGCTCTACCCCAACTTTTGGCATACTTTTATATTGCATAGGGCCATTATCATGGTTTCCATCCCTGAACCCATTCTAAAAACCGATTGCCATATGTTTTTGCAAGCCTCCACAAATTCTGGATCATTCAGATATCTGGTATTGAGTTTGAATACTGCATTAAAAGTTCTAATCTGGCAATCTGAGTAGATATCACTTGTGGATTATGATCCGAGATAGCATTTTTTAGAAGATTGGATCTATGAAGGTTTGGACGGATGGAGAGTGCTTCATCGTTGATGTAGCATCTGTCAATGTCTTGTATAGGTTCTTCCTGTACCTACCCAACAGTTACACCATGTATACCCCTTATCTCCATCTACTTCCATCAAGCCTATATCTTCTAACATTTTACACCACTGGACTTTCTCAAACCCATGCACGATTTCAGATGATTTTGATGGCCGAGATTTGATGGGGAGAGAAGCCAGGTGAGTAATATTGATATAAGATGTAGTCTCGCATGAAAGAGTCTACTGCCCAGGACACGATCTTATCTACCACTGCTTCGCTATCAAAAAGGATGAGGAAGCAGTTACTCCCCAATGCCTTTATCGATTCATGTGGAGGTAGCCCTAATTTCTTCAGGTATGCTGAGAGCCAGTATTCCATTATTCAGAGGTCCAGGAAGCCTCCTATAAAGAATCCTATGACTGACCGTGTTACCAGGTTCTCAACAAATTTTAATTACATGTCGTGATCAATTTTTGCAACTGGGAAGTTGGATTCTTCACCCACTTCCATACTACCATCTTTGTCAGGACTTTTTTCTATCCGTTGGCCTTTAGTTAGTTTGCTCAAATCTTGAGCAAGTCCACTTGCACTATTTTTAATGCTACATCAACTCTCAAGCTCCTGATTGTTTCTGTTGGTAGCTTATTCTTTATCCATTCTAAAAATGTCGGTTTGTTCACTCTTGTTATATTGTTGTTATTCTTCCAGGCATCTCTTGCGGTATTTCTTGTACCTCCTACACCTCTCGACCTTCTCGATTGTAAACTTTATCGGTGTTGATCTATGAGCCTATCACTACTCCGCCTCTATTTTGATTATCGATATTACAAGGTGCACCTTAGTACCAAAGCGAGATTTGTTGACAATGCTATTTGTGCTATTTGTGCTATTTGTGGTGGACTATGCTGGTGCTGGCGGGATATGCATGTAAGTCAAGCACTTCCGGTGGGAACAACTAATAGGGATGAAGAGATCGACTTCGGACCACTTACCACTTTACTTGAAGTTGGCTTGGCGGGGTTGTGCGAACCCCATTACCCTTGACTCCTCACATGCCTCATTTGCGATTATTATGAACATCGCGGGGCTTATGCCCGAATGCTTATAGATGACCGCGAAATTTTGCAATATCCTACACTAGAACCTTGAGGCAATGACGGTGGCCCGATGTGCTTAGGATTTGCTACGTGAGAGATGCTTTGGGATAAATTAAGCCGGCGGCGGACCTCAGGAACACAATCTTCCCCGTAATCAATGGTTTGATGCGAGTCTGCAAGGAACACTGCGGGCTCAAAGCTAAGTCCACAGACCACTTTTCGGTCGAGGGCGGTACCACGTCTTCCTTAAAGCTAAGAAAGCCAGGTACATGCGGCGCATCAAGGAAATGTTTACCTCTTGGGCGTAACTCCGGGACATACGGCGAGAAGGGTTCTTAGAAATGTCGCCCTACGGGGGCACATCACTCCGGCGATGGAGGCAATACTTGCAGCCTTCTCCCCGACCCTCGGGGCACATCGCGGCATTACCCTTGCAAGAAAGGCCCGATTACTGAAATCCACCAGATGGGGCGTGGAACGGCTTCTGACGTCTTACCAATGGGAAGCCGGACTGGATGGTATGCGAGGCGAATTGCTTAAGTGGGCGAGGGTCCGTCCATAACCGGTCTTGGCCTTGTTGTTCAACAAAGGCATTACGGGAGAGCTTCCGGCTGCGGTGGACCAATAGCGAGTTGTTCCCCATCTATAAAGCCCGGTGAACCGCCTTGCCCATTAGTGACCAGAACAATCATGAACCGATTCGGTGTTTGCAAAGCTGGCTGGGATTCTCGGTAGGTTAATTTTGGGCTGGGCGGCGAGAGAATCACGGGCCCCTCACCGGTTAGGATTCGAACCCCGTACTCAACCATTGACCACATCTTCACATTAGAACTGCGGTTGAAAGCCGGGCCCGAGGAACCGCCGTCGGGATCTATAATATTGTTGCCGTGGATTTTGCGAAGGCATTTGACATCGTGCCCCTCGGGGGAAAAACTATGGGCAAGATGCGGTACCGGAGGTTCTGTAGATTTGCGAGAAGGCGATTGTGCTATATGAAAGATGCTTTCGAATTGGTTGCGGCCGACAAACCATTTGATAGTAGTATCGGGGTTCACCGGGATGCCCTCTCTCCCCAACATTGTTTGGGCTTTACATTGATCAATTGGAAGCTTCTGGCGATAATGGGGGGGCAGGGGCTCACCTTCTCTACCGAATCATCAGCGGTTAATATATCGATGATGTGGACCTCTAACACACACCAACGAGACATGCAGCGACATCTCGATGCCACTGGACACATTTTGTCCAGTGGCGATATCTTGGCGTCAACTTGGCCCAGACTAAGGTGGTTTTCATATCATCTTCCGCGACGGTCGAGGATCCCCTCCTTCGACTACGAGGGCAGAATGTGGGAAGTAGCATCCACATACAAATATTTGGGAGTGGGTTTCCTTCTACTATATCTTGGGACACATCCATCAACTCTACGATTCTTGTGATTTTGGAAGGCACTATATGCAATGCAAAACAATAGTCATAGAAGCGGGGTTGTATGATTGGACCCATCGATCACACACTGTTCAAGGTCTTAGTGGAGTCTGTCCTTTTACTCTGAGGGGTTGAAGTATGGGGCCCGGTGGTATCCCTAAGCTACTTGGAATGACTTGGAGGCGAGTCTGAGAAAGCCTTCTTGAATACGAGCACTAGGGGTGAAGTCCACATGTCCCATATCAAATTCTCTTTGGGAGGATGTGATTCTTGCCTCTTTAGAGGGAGGCCCTTGATCGCCCCATTGTCTATTTTCGAAGGTGGTCAATATGGGCGATGCTCGTCTCCCTAAACTAGTTTATATCATGGCAATGGGGCCCAAGCGCCTCAAGGCCTCTTTGGAGGAAAAGAGAGCTCAATGGATGGTTAGATGGAATGTGCGAGAACACGGTGTATACATGTGCAAAGCAGAGAGGCATATCACACCATAGCTTGAGGCAATATCTTGGCGCTTGCTTCATCGACAAGCTTTGGGATCTGGCCCTTGAGCGGTCAAAGGCGGCACACTACCCGAGCCACATAAATCCCACATTGGAGCGAGGCCCACAATGCTACACCGTGCACCCACTTGCCCATGAAAAGCCGAGACTCATTGCCTCCATTCGCCACGGGGGCACATCATCTTCGAATTGAGGCGAGGGATGGATTGGTGAGCCGCGTCGGAACGAGGGCTCTGTCAATCTTTGCCAAATGGGAGTCATTGAGGATGAATCCATACCCTTCAAAGTTACCCGACGATATGATCAAATCCGGGTGGCTATCTTTGAGTTGGTGGGAGCCTAGCCAACCCGCTATATGTGACATTGAGCCGCGGCATCCGTGCGGTGCTAGGATCATACCTTGAGAAGGTCATGGACATGCGAGATCGTTTATGTCACCGCACGCAGCTTGACATGTACATACACATTTATTTCATGATGATGTATACTTATGCGGTTTGACAACATTCTTATTGCGCCGCGGTTTTCCCTCGAAAAACCCTTGAGTAGGGTTTTTAACCGGATAGTAATAAGTTTGCTCTTCTCATACGGGTCCCATAGGCCGATTGGTCTCGGTGGACGATAAAAAACTATTCTTATTCTTATTCTTATTACATTCTTGAGTGCGCAAAACTAAGCTTGGAGGATATTTTTGTGCGGGAGCTCCTTCCTGTCCCTACAACCCGTGGTTTTCCGTTTTTTTGAATTGCGCCATATGCATTCACACATGTTATTGGGGTCTTATCTTTTAGGTGTTTTGACTATCCTTGATACATTGATTTTAAACCTCTCTAAGAAGGCATGATGGAATTGAAGCCATAGCTAATGGGGCTGAATTTAAAATTGAGTAGCGCAGAGATCGGGTTTACCTGGTGAGGCTAAAGCTCCATAAGTTCTTGAGATGGATCATTGGAAGCTTCAAGGTTATGGGCAATATACTAGAAACTCGGATGAAGGGGAAGAGTGGTGCAGGGCCTCCGGAGGCCTTGTCACATCTTGATTTGCCCCCAGAATGCCGAATGGGGCTCACGGACCCCGATATTTATCTTGTTTGTTTCTTGTGTTGCTCCTACTAGGGGATGACTTTCCCTGACGGCTTGGTTTTGCCCAGAAGGAACTGGCGGGCCCCCTGTCCCCTCGTTGGAAAGCTTGAGAACCCAATTTAGATGCATAGGGTCGCGACCGGACGTCTTCGCCACCGCTCAACCATTTGCATCCACAATAATCCTTTAGCATAGAACGGAAAAGTTACATTTTAGAGATCTTATCGTCCCTAATAGTAGAAATATAATATCTTTATATCAAATAAAAGTTTGAAACGATGACTTGATGAATTAAAAAATCTCCTCTAATGCAAATAAATTATTTAAGTAGATATGTTCTAAAAAGCATCCTTGTTTGATCGGCCGCAAATAAATGCCACGTTCGAACAAAAATGCAAGGCCAATGCTCACATTCCCAAGCTCCTACTTCTGGTCAGCCCCTTCCATGTTAAACTCCATAAATCTGCTCACTCTGTTGCATGATTATTTTCGAAAATAAGCCCTCTTTATTCTAAAAAGAGCCATGGAAAATCTAGAATTGGCCATAATGTGGATGACCATAGTTAGAAATTTATCAAGAATGGTGTTTAAGGTAACTGTGGCACAGAAGCAGACAGCCATTTAGCATCAATTGAACTTGTTCCTGTGTAAAGAGCTAGTAACCCAAGCTAGATAAGATCATTTGGGAATAAACATTGTTGCCATATCTTATATCCCGCCCTTGATGACCGATGATCTCCATGGCACATATTAATAGCATTGAATCAATAGAGAAATACCTAAGTTCAAGTTTGCTAATATGCCATTGAGACAATGTTACTTCGTGGAAATAACTTTCAGCAAAAATGGAAATGTTTCCAAGAATGTAGCATCACAGTGTCCTAGTTTGATCCACCGTATCCAACTCCATATATCCAAAACATTTGCACTAAAAAATCCAACTCCACAAATCCAAAACAACCACAAACACAAAAATAGAGAAAAATCCGTCCTTTATTACCCTACCTTCTTGTTTATGGACAACAAGCATATTCATTAATAAAGAAAGAGATGAGCCCAAGCCATTTTAATCCGTTAAATCTGCTGCAGAATACATATGCCCAGATGAAGCAAAAAATATGGAATATAAACTCTCTACTAAGAGGAGAATAAAATAGCATAAATGGCTCCCCTAGGTCCAGGCATGGTTGCTCCAAAGCTCCACTGCACTAAACCTAAATAATATATTCATGCTGCCAGAATGAGTGCTTACATAAATTTAGAACTTGGAAAGGTTTCGATGCTTACAATGTAACACCGAATTTGTTTAAAATTCCAGTAGGAATAGAAGATTTTCGAGGCGGTTGCTTTGCTAAGTAGGGAATATGATTTAAAATTTTTTTAATTCGATCCGGGAAATTGTGAGAGGATGCAAAATGGCAATTAGCTCTCGCAAATCAATAAAAGAAGCGTCATAAAATAGGGCTTTAGAAAAGTTAAAAAAAAGCGGACATGACAATAAATCAAAGCATTGCTTTGCCAAAGATCAAATGTTAAATAATTGGTGGATTACCCGGCCTTGAACATGATATGCCAAGCGGATGGGTTCATTTCGGATAACAAATATATCTTATGGAGGTGAGCAAACTTGAAAATTGTAAGTCAAGCCACTGGATACCTGAAGCTATTCTTTGGGCAAGCGAACCTGTTCCTTTGATGCTTGAAAAATCCAAAGATATAACATAAACCTAAACTGCGGGAAGAGTGTGTTGAGCGCCCGATCCACCGCCACAATCCACGAGACTGGTAGAAGAATGTAGCTAGCAAGGGCGAACCAAATCCAACTTATTACCATAAAATATAGCTGCTATCGAAACCACATATGCTCTGCCCAAAAGGAGCAAGAACTGTACACAGAAAATGGCCCTTAGCTTCAGTCGGCTGCTCCCAAAGCTCCACTACAAGAAATCCAAAACCTTATATACCATGCTACCAGAAATGAGAAATGTATTTGGCAATGGGTCAACCATTTGAAGACTGTCCGAGCTCCTACGATTTCCTCCTGCAACTTAACTAAAAAACAATGGTGGGAGAGGAGGAGAGTCCACCGCGCCATAACCTCTTAGCGAATTAAGCGTAACGGCTTCCCTTTCTTTGCCCGGCCGAAAAAATGTCCGCTCTCCTTAAAAAAAAAAAAATAGCGACCCACACGGAAAAGTAGGATTTTTCTTAGAAAAGCGATTTTTTTTAGGTTCCAAATGTAACAACGGAAAAGGGCACACCGGCGTTACAAAAAACCCACCCCCAAAACCATCTTAAATAAGTAGATAGAATAGAATAGAATGGATTTTGTAATGTTCACGAAGACCAAGAGGCCATGGGACCTATACGATGGCCTAGCACAACCATTACTACTAGCATTAAAAAACCCTGCCTCGAAAGGTTTTCAAGGGAAAAATTTTTGCACTAATAATGATACTAGACAAGCAAAAACTAGAACCTCAAGTATGTATAATGCCAAGTCATGCACAGATGGGGCTAAGAAGTTGTGGGAACATGGAATGGAATGCTAAAGACAAAAAAAAAAAAAAAAAAAAAAATTGACCATCTCAAAAGCGGGACATCTTAACAGGGTATGGCTTTCATCATGAATAACTTATGGCTGGGCAACATGCACATAATCTCGCTTCTTGTGACAATTGTGGTCTTACATCTATCCTGTCTCAATCCGTAGCTTGTGGGACCCTATGGAATTGATGCAATAGGTACAAGCTTTTTCCTAGACGAGGAAGCAAGCAAATAAGCTTGTGGTCCTGGTGCCAAAGTGGGATTTATATGTGCATGATAATGACATGTTTTAACTTGGGCTAAGGTAGCGCATCCCACATCAAGAAAAAATGACCATCGGAACTAGCAAGTGTGATGTACCTGCTTCATTATACAATGCCCCAATTTACATAAACTAGAGATTCCCTCATGTCAACCAGCACGCCAACATGGCCGTCTATCTGACTTTAGACTCTTGATGGTGAATAAGAATCTAACGGGGAAGAGTAGACATGTCAACCATCACATCATCATATCCTAACACTAACAACAATAACAACATCAACAAGGGAAAATCCTATCTAGGCTCAGACCCATGGGGGTAGAGTGATGGCTAAGGCCTCCAGAAGTCATTGCAGACAGAATTCATGGCAAATGGATTTGGCTTGCATAAGAACATGGCCATTGGGTAGTCTACTCCATCCATCCCTCCTATACATACTTTGAGATAGGCTGATAAGTATTGGGGATGTGACCATAGCTTGTCGGGTGCATAGTCAAAGGGATTAGTCCTGGGTTGCATCTCCCCAGTCCCATGAGGCAGGAGGGGATTATTCCCCTCTAGAAGGTCCATGCCAACTATAAAGCCAGAGCTAGAGTGCTACTGCTTATCTACGACTTGAAGCCCATTGAGGCTGATGCATCACCCAGGAGTTGTTGAGCCCATACCTTGCCCTCACTTCGGTGATAAACTATTAGACCTAGCCCACAATGTTCCCCAACCTTCGCTATGCACCAGAGGGATCAACTATAGCTGGACAAGCCTTCCTTGTCAACCAATCTAACCTCGTCACCCACATCCAGGCGGGGTCCTATGCACGTACCTGCATTTATTGGGTACTAATGAAGCTATCTAGGAACATCATCTATGAAGGCTCTGGTTTCTATCCCCTTCCCAATACACAAGAGGTGTGCACAGAGATAAATAATAGAATACTTAATCTATCTAATGTAATATACATAGTTAGGTTCCTTTGTTAATGGTTGAGATTTCTAGGCTCTAGAGATCGTCTACAACTAGGAATCGATCGTCTACTAGCCAGCTGTGAGTTTTCTTTGCCCCTGCTTTGCGGGCTCTCATCGTGAGTCCATTGAACATTGTCTAGTCTTGTGCCCACATTTGCAAGCCGCATGGGATTGGGTCGAGCATTGTTCGGATCGGGATGTGTAGCGAAGAAGATACTTCTTCATGTGTTTCCGACTTCATGGTCCTCTCCTAAGAAGCGGGCTTTCCATCTGTGTAGGCGTGGTTGGTTTGGTTGATTTGAAAGGCGTCGTTTATGGATTTTTCAAGGGATTCACAGCTGCCTGCAGCCTCTCTAGTTCCAGACTTCGGACATAAGCCATTCGAGTTTTCTTGTGTTTCTTCGGCCTAGAGGAGACAAAGTTTTGCATCCGGCGAGATATTTTGCACATTATAAATGCGAATGGGGAGTTTATGCGGTGATTACTAGAGGCGATTGGAAGTTTACGCTCTAGTTTTTAGTATGGAGTCTGCGAGGTGTCTTTGTCCCGCCGGGGCATTCTTTTCCTCATTACTCCTCTTGTATCATTGCCATTCTTTTAATATAAGTGTCTCGGTTCTTCAAAAAACTGACGACATATATATAATGCCAGTCAAAAACTTGATTCAACCATCAAATGAATCACTCCTTTCGACCCTTTGGCTGGCTCCTACTCCCTTTGAGTTAGTCCATTCTTTGAGACAATCTCGGATCGTCCGGCGCATGAGAATCGACATCCTTTCTTTGTGCGGGTTCGGAGCGGACGGGACTGCTCCAATCTGAGGTACTGGGGCTAGAATCTCAAAAGGTTGGGGTTCCTGCTCCTTTATGCCTACGAATCTAGATTTGAGCCATTTGACTCAAATGTAGTATTGCCACGTGGCAAGTAGGATTATATTTACATGTGGCTTAACATGTGCAATATAATAATTCACATGGTTGTACCCTTGGGCACAATCCTATAAGGACGTCGTGTACATGTCGTCTGAGTCGATATGTACTAGTGATATGGTAGTATAATATACATATTTATACTATATATTATGCTACAACGTCACATTCTCCCCACCTTGAATTGATGTTGTCCACAGCATCATGGGTCTCCCCACCTTGGGAACCTGCATGATCCCTATCGGACTCGTTTAATTGATGCAATTAGAATAATTATCTTAAGGCAATAGTTAAATTCTTATCATTGGAATATCAAAGTTTCACAAATTTATAGTAAGGCAATCAGTTAATGCCTTGCTTTAGTTATCCCTTACAGTTTAAACACATTAAAAAAAAAATTTATTCAATGCTTGCTCATCCCTTGTAGCACACTATGGCAGTCCATGCACTACAAGTCATCGCAGGGTAGAAGCATAAAAGGGTGATTGAATTTTTTTGTATATTAATGTAAAAAATTGAACTAAGTTAAAGTATTTGTAATGTACATTTTGAATTTTACATGGAGTTGCCTATCATTAATAAAGGTGGTTGACGTCCAATATTCTCCATAGTTATACCAAATTCTTCCGAAATCTTGGCGCACATTTTAAACTTTCCTCAATCCTTACATTTTGAACCTTACATTTTGAACCTTACATTTTGAATTTGTACACTAGACTTAATTTCCTTACATTTTGAATCTGTAAATGTAAAATACTGGCACTTTTTTTGCCCACCCTTTCATGCTTCTACCCCACAGTGCAACCATCCTGCCGTTTTATCATTCTATTGGCCTGTAGGTCCACACTATGTTAGCATATCTATTTTTATATAAAGATGGTTATTAGGGAACCACCCATTTGATTACAATTATTTAACTAAATGAATGCAAGCATTGTGTCCCGGCATAGGAAGATGATGCTTCTTCCATTGTGGAGGTGGAGACAAGCGTCCTATCATGCCTAATATGATTTTTAATGCACCTTTCATCATCGTTGGCATGGAGGATAGCTTTTTCCTCATAATGGCCATGGAGTAGAGGTGCTTTCCTATCATGCATGATCCTATATGACCTTTTATCTCTCATATTTGTGTATTCCCATCTCATCAGAGAGTAGACTTTAATCTACCTTCTACCCACCTATCAGTTCAGTATCGACTACTTCGGTGACAAGCTGACCCTTGTATTGCTTTATGAATTGTGGGCACCGCTTCTTAAGATCTGATTAGAGTACCCACGTCACATCTTCCAAAAGTAAATGCTTCCATTTGACTAGGTATTGGAGAAATTGTGACCCTTGTTTTCTTGTAAGATTTGTCAAAAAGAACTTCTGGAATAATTTCATGTTGTTCTCAGTCATTTCCAGCAATGCCATTGTGTCCAATACTTCCTTCGGATTAGGAGTATGTCTCTTTAAAAGGCTTACATGAAAAACTTTATGGATCTTTAGATGTGCTAGAAAGTCGAACTTGTAGGATTGGTTACCTACTATTTCAACTATTTTGAATGGTCTAGCCCACCTTGGAGCAAGTTTCTTGCAATTGTCGATGCGGAGCTTTGCTTGTTGATCTTTATCTTTAGCCAAACTTTGTCCCCTACTTGGAATTCCTTTACTGTTCTATGCTTGTCTGCTATGCTCTTCTATTGGCTTCTTGCTGCTAGAAGGTATCCTCTAACTTCCTCGACCAATTGTTGCATGTCGGCTAGCATTCGTTGAGAGACTTCTACCTTGGACACTGAGTTGTGCCAAGTGTCTAGAGTTAGACATTGGTAGCCATAATTGATCATGAATGGCGAGATATGGGATGATTCTTTCTTGGTGCTGTAATATGCAAATTCCACCAAGTGGATACAGCCCTCCCATTTGAACTGCTTGTTCAAGACGCAGTTTCTCAACATGTCTTCCAATATTCGATTGGTGCGTTCTGTCTGCCCATCTGTCTGGGGATGATATACAGTGTTCATGGACAATTTCGTCTAAATGGTGATGAAGAGGTCCTTTCAGAATGCGCTCATGAACTTCGGGTTCCTGTCAGAGATTATCTCCCTTGGCATTCCATGGAGTCTAGAAATCTCTTTTGTGAAGAGTACAACGGTGTCTAGTGTCGTGTCGGTGGTTCGACAAGGCTGAAAATGTGCCATCTTTGATAGCTTATCAACCACGACCATTAAGGCGTCCTTGCCTCTTATAATCCTGGGGAGCCCTGTTATCAAGTCCATACTTATTACTTCCCATTTGGCATTTGGCACTGCCAAGTCCTGGGATTCATAGTTGTTTCGCCTTTGTTTGCTGACATGTCTGGCTTTCGCGAATGTATCTGGCTATCTAATTCTTCATATCTGACCAATAATAACTACTTATTTTCAAGTAGGCTTTTATAAAAACCTGCATAACCAGCTATTGGGTTATTGTGCGTGTCATAGGCAACAACCAGTTAACCAGTCCCAGTGTACATGGAAACCAATTTTTACTAGTGCATACTCACACAATTATTGTGGAGCTTATCCTGCTGCCTTATGGCAGACAAAGTGGAGGAGGAGAATCAATTTCCTAACTCCGGATGATTCAGGGACACACAATTTATTTTTGTGATATAACAAGTTGCCCTCCTTCTTATAATGTTTGAAGGTTTCCCTTTATTTGTCTATACTTGCATTCTTGGAGAGGCTAGCCCATACCTCTTGGAAGTCCTTGTCTGTTGGCAGTGTCTCCTCAATCTTCTTGCCAAACTCACTGGTGAGTGTTGATATGGCGTTGCAGTGCACTCTTATTGTTAAAAGGTTTTTTGAAAGGGCGTCCACAACTGCATTAAGTTTTCATAGTTTGTAGACTATGTCAAAATCATATTCCTCAAGGTATTCCATCCATCTTCTCTGTTTCAAGTTGTGATGTGATTGGGTGAAGATGTATTGAAGACTTTGATGGTTAGTTTCCAGTTGGAACTTCCTTCCTAACGAGATAATATCTCCATATCTTTAATGCCCTCACTGGCCGCTAGCAATTCCGGATCATGGGTAGCGAGTTTCAAAGCATCATTCATCTTTCGAGAATCTTATGCTCACGCCCCTTTCCTCCTAGATCAACAACTTTGCTCCTGTCGCTATTTTGCTAGCATCCGCTATGCGACCAACTTATCCTTTTTTGGATCGGCGAGGGATTAAGACTAGAGGCGGTTGTCAATGCCTCTTTCAACTTTCAAATCCCTACTTGAGCCTTCTTGTGCCAAAGTCCCTCTCTCTCCCTCCATTCTTTTATCTTTTTGTTTTTGGTGAGCTTTGACGGTTCTGACTGTCCTTGCTACACATATTACATCACAATTCTTATCATGAGCTTCATTTGTCTTTGCATTAGCTGTTTAGTGATATAACATGTGGACAAACTATATCAAAAGAACATTGAGGATTCCAAAACAAAAAGATATTGCATTTTATTAATATAACTGATATACTAAAGATAATACAAAATAGTCATGATAAGACTTATAATTTTTTTTTCCAGCAATAGGATGGATGATCCTCCAAGAATTTCTTCACAATTCCTGGATGATCCCCCTTGGATGGCCAATGCTAGTTCCTCGACTCTCCTATCTGAAGTGTGGGCAGCTATGGCTGCTAGTCTGCCTTGTCGAAGGTGGGGGATTGGAAGTAAAAAATGCTCAGTGCTATTGATCTCTTCACTAGAATCACATGGTCGGCGCTTTTATTGGAGTCTCACATGTTTCCAAAGCACGAGGCGTAATTATCATGATAGATGGCTTCTTCTCCGCGAGGGCTGAATTGCCTGTGAACCACTGCTAATGTGATGCTCCCCAAAAATATACACCATGAATACGTATATTTCGGGCCCACGTCACTGTACAAGTCCACCATTAGAGCCTTGTACACCGTAGTAGGTGGAAACGGGAGCATGGCTAAGTTATTCACATAACTTAGCCAACCTTAGGCTTAGGGCCATTTCCACATGGCCTTACCCTATTGGGCACCTGCCACATGGAGGAACCCCATTGGAGCCACGTGGCAGTGACTATGTAACCCTAACCTATAAGTACCCTAATCCTAACCCTAACCTTAGGCCACTTTTTGGATCCACCCATCTTGGGACATCTTCTTCGCTTAGAACTCTGTTTCGAACACCGTTCATTGCGGCATAGCTCAGATCGACAACCCCAAGGCAATGCGCTCATCAGAAGGAGGAGGAACCACTCGACTCATCAACACGTCATGAAGACCCCAAGAGTTGGAGGAAGTTCTTCCGGAGCAGGTAATCAGAGTAGCTTCATAGGTAGATCATCTAGAACCTATAATTCCAGATGAGCTAATATCTTATCTTGCTAGTAGAGCCTTCCTAGAACCCTCGGTCTAGGCTTCAAACCCTAATCAAGGAACCCTAACAAGTAGGTAGATTCATGTATGTAGATTAGATGTTATCTTCATTATTTATCATGATTAGGTTGATATACGATGATAGTTGATCTTATGTTGGCACCTCTTGTGTATTGGGAAGGGGGGTAGAGACCTAGTGGCCATTATCTAGATGATGCTCCTAGTTTAGACCCCTTAGTTCCTATTATATGCGGCCTGTACATAGGAACACACCTGGCTACGAGGGCTATGGAGTGACTTAACACCATACAACGGGGCTTGTGGCAAAGTGGGGGGAGATTGGGAATATACATTGCAATATAGTAATTGGTGAAAAATTTTGTGATATTACATTGGATTTGTGGGTCTTAAAATTTATGGATCTTTGTGTGGAAAGTTCCACGTTAGAAATCAATGTGGCTCTAGAATAATATTGAATTTTTCTTTACAATGTAGTCATTCAAACATCAATCCAGCATTGCAACCTCAATAAACATTGATAAATAGAAATTTTTCAAGTGTGTTGTCTCCTAAAATCATCCTCTTCTCTCACATAAAGTGGTTGAGCTCTCTGACTGAACCAAAAATTGATTCTTAGATGGTTAATCTCTACTTTGATCTATTTATTTTATTTAACTCCTTTGTTTTTGAACAACATTGCATTGTCAAACATTGGACATTAATAATGGATCCAACTGCGCATAGGTTTGAACTAAAGAAATATTCGCGGTGGCCTTGGCCGCCGCGATAAATTTCTTGTTATGTATAAATGCCTATAGTACAAAAATACATTAGATAGATAGATGAATAGTATTTTCACGTGACATGCTGCATTGCCAGCATCCATGAGGACATAAGAGATAGGACCATCACTATCATTGCAAACAAGGTGACGGTGCAAACGCACTAATGACCACGTGGTGCAATTGCGCATTCTTTTTCAAAAAGCGTAAATTCGGCGGTTTGACCATTTAAAAAAAAACAAAAATAAAAAAAAAGTTGCATTCTAAATATGGCCATTTTAAAGCGGGCGACGAGTTTTGTGTTAAAGACACACTAAGAAAATGCATTTTCTTCTGAAACAAAATGCAAAGGGAAGGAAGGAAGTCTATCTTGGCTTATAGACAACAAAGTTATATTTCAATAAATATAGGCACATAAAAAATTTCATTGTTTTAGCACACATTATATATCAAGAGGAGGTTCCTTGTGAGGAAGTTCATCATCGAGAATCTGGAGGAGGGAGAACCTTAGTAGAGCTATCGGGATTAACTTCCTCGATTAATCCGAGGCATCCTTCTCTTCCTCAACATTTTTCTCTTCCACGGGGAACAAGCTCGACGAACTTCAGCTGGATCGTTGGTGTTCGTGAGTGGCGGCAAAAGGCTCACGAGCTTGAAGTCTGCGGGATTACCATCCTTATCCTTAAGGCCAACCTCCGCTTTTCATCCGGGCGGTACAGAACTTTATTGCGGATTTTATATATACTACGAATCCTTATCAAAAATCAATTGCAAGCCGGTTGCGACCCTTTTTAAAAGCACAAGCCAAGGTGGTCCCGACCACGAGAAGGCATCGGCGACCGGTCACGGTCAGAAAAACATCTCTAAAGGGTATTAATGGTTTGTTGAGGCTTCGATAAAATTGACTATCACGACCACGGTGTGCTGGTACGTTAATTTCGAATGACTCTGGGAATTGAAACGCATTACACAAGTCCATGCCGCCGGTATTATAATGCAAAATGCTTCTCGCCCACCAATCTTTGTGGTAACCAATGTGCATCGTTCCCCAAACATTTACAAGCCTTGCACCACCGCCATTTCCTCTTACATTCGTCTTCAACCCGCAACCGCAACCAATGAGTTATTATTGTGCTATGCGCGATAGCAAGAAGAAATAACTCACCAAATGGCTGGTTCGTAACCGGCTTTGCTTGATCTCTCTCATTGCAGCTTGTACCATACCTACGATTACTTGAATGAAAAACTACTATCCTCCAAAGCGGTCGCGCATATTTATTTTGGCGAAACATCTCAAGAAAGAATCAAATTCAGCGTAAGTAAATGGAGAATCATCTCGACTATCGGGGTAGCTTGAACCCATAAGGAATATCAGCAATACATAAAAAAGAATAATTGCCGGGTTTCAGCGTATGGTCAAGTTTGACACAATTTCCATGATATATCCGGTATAAACAATTCGGCCAAACATGTCAAACCTTTCAAATTTGTTGGTACAAAACTTTGCTTTCGACTTCTTCCTTCTTCTTAAGCTTTTGGGCGCTCTTCCTTAGCAAGTCTAACCATGTTAAGAAACCAGCGACATCGGGTCCTTCTTTTTCTAAAACCACGAGAACACGACTTTAGTACAAACAAGAAGGCTAAAGTTCAAAGTGTCTTCCTATCGCGGCGCATATCAACATAGTAACGGACTTCTTGTGGTGCTATCTCGGCGCATAGACATACAACAAGATAGCAGCCTTGGTAAGAAGAAAAACAAAGGTTCCAAGTGTTAGCCTATCGCGGCAAGATAGCACCACAATAATGGACTTCGTAATGCTATGCGCGCATAGCCACATAACAAGAAAACAACTTACAGAAAGAAAAAAAAAAAAGTTCGAAGTGTCGACCCTATCGCGCGCATAGCACCCTGAGAACGGACTTCTTGTAGTGCTATGCGCGCATAGGCACACAAACAAGATAAGTAGGGAACAACAAATTTTACCCGGTTGTAAAATTTGAAGCGTGATTGGTTTATCTTTTCATCCCATGACCATGTAGGGTATAATTCTTCAACTTTTTCCCATGTGTCACGGATGGGTGGACCATGAGTTGTCACGACAGAGTGCGAATCCTTTTGGTGCAAAAGTAAGGAGTGTTAAAAACTTCGGGAACGTAAACTACCGGCCCGAGAACTAGCAAGAACTTACCGTTTGAATTCACCACGCATTTCTTCCAAGCTAAAGTGGCCATTCACCACCTTACGCAAAGCACCTCACAAACCTTTTTACGTATTTCTTAGACCTTGCATTTCCCTCCAAACCATGATACCCATGTCCTTACGTTTTGCGGGTTTGGTTTTTTTTCTTTTTGGATCCTTCACCTTCCCTTTAGATTTGGTGTACCCTAAACCAAAATGACATTTACCTTCATTTTCATGGAATTGAAGGTAAATGAGTTTCTTGAACTACTAGGTAGTTCCTTGACGATTATTTTGTCTGTCTGAGATCCCCTATTTTAGGTTCCTATTCTCGTCTATTTCCTTCATCAGCTCCTCAACGTGCATCTCTTCTTCTTGAGTTTCAAGCCCCACCCGCCCGCCCTTGTTTTCTTTTTTGTCATAAAGGTATTTTCCTTGGTTGTTGGCCCTAGTGCCGGTTGGAGGCTTTCATGCCGGTTGTTGGCCTTAGCTGGATGGAAGCCCTTGTGCTTAGTTGGAGACCCTTGATTCTTGTGGGCCTTTTGTGCCTATGGGAGGCCCTAGAGCTTTGGATGAGCCCCGAGGGGCCTTTTCGGCTTATTTTTTCTTTTGTTTTCTGAGATACCAAGGCGCTTGGTTGGAGAACCTAGAGTCTTGTGGGCCCTTGTGCCTATGGGAGACCCTAGAGCTTGGATGAGCCGAGGGGCCTTTTTAGCTTATTTTTTCTTTGGTTTTGCAGATACCAAATTTGGGGAGGATCGGTAATTGATCTGTCAAGTTGAGAGTGGATCCTAGTTCTGTCTAAAGATTGTTTGCGGTTTATCGCCGAACTTTGTTCTATTCTTCATGTCGGTTAGCATGTTCTATACCAATGTACTCATCCCAACAAGGCTAGTAGGCCTGAGGGTAACTTGTTACATCGTTAGAAACCTAGTCTGGTTAATGATCCTATTATGATCAGGGTTTTTCCTCGAAAACCGAAAAGGTGAGGTTTTTTAATCCCGGATTATAATGGTTTCATTGATTTCAGCAAGCATGTATTCATGTATTCGCTTTTGTGTTGTTTAAGAGATGCCCATGGAGAGCATGTATATAGCATGTATTCTGTTTTGAGTTGTTTAAGAGATGCCCATGAGGGTGGTTCTTTTCCGTGGTTTTCCCATTTCTAGTAGTTCTAGAAACATATCAAAAAAATTTTCTTGAAGTTCCCAGACCTAAAAAGGGAGAAGAAAGAAATAGGGTAAGAAAAGCTGAATGGTAGTTAAGCGAAAGACTGTAGCAATTTGCTCTTTAAGAGCCAGATATAGGTTTTGATCATCCTTTATATCTTTGTCACCCTTATGCTCCGACCTAAAAAGCTCGTATTCCTTGTGCATAAACTTAATTTTATCAATGAAGCTCATGCTCATCCGATATTCATTGTCCACGTTGTGGCTCATAGCAAGCAACTTGGCTTCAGAGTCAGTGACACCCACGTAAACAAATGCAAATATTTGAGAGAAGCAATGTTCTTTAGTTTCTTTGTAAAGCTGCCTCCTCGCCTTAAAATTTGTGAGTGCCACCCAAAACAAAATACCAGTAGCTTTCATCCTCTTCCTTTACAAAAGAATCCCTTTCCGGTACCACAATGCAAATGTGTGGTCTTTGTAGGCTGCATTTGGTTTGTCCCTTGCTCGTTCCTTAAGAGCAGACAAATGACCAGAGTAAATTTTTCTTACTTGCAAAGGCCTCTCGCCAGACTCATCCTTTGGGCACAACTTAACACAATCAACCTGCAGGTGCATGATCCCAGGCACACGACATCTCAGCTCAATTTCTTCGAGCTTCCTAGAAGCCATGTCCTTTTCCTTCTTGGCAATCCTTGTACGGTATTTGGAGGCAAAGTTACCTTAGTGCCTTTTCTTGATGCCTTGCTAGTTGGTGGGCGGTATGGAGTCACCGGGCATGCCTTGTAATAATTTCTTTTGGCTTTTCTTTTACGGGCCTCTCCACCACTTCAACCTCAAACTCTTCCTCCCTGATTCCGGATTCGAGATTCATCTTCATCCTTTGTTGCCAACTCAGCGGTTTACGAGATTCGGGGATGATTAGCTTGGCGAGGAGATGGCATGGCATCCTTCGCCAGGCTTTTAGTAGGAGGTGCTCTAGAAGAACTTAGGATCCTTGGTCAAAGAAGATCTTTTAGTATAGAAAGAAGATCCTGCAAATAAAACCTATGATGTCATAGACCAAACATGTTGGTAAAGTCTTCCAGATGCGGGGAAAATAACACTTACAATTTTACTCTTCATTCTTGCTCGAATGTAGCCTTGCATATCTTCGAAGAAGACAAACTTCGGCTTAAAAATGAACTATCCGCAGAATATATATGTTGACCGCCCTTGGTGGTGGTCGTGCACTTGATGTGGTACATACCAAACAGCTCAACATCTACAAGCCCGCCACATCTTCAAGCTTTCTAGATCCCGTGTGTTTGCTTGCCGGTCTCGGAACAAATGTATAAATATAAAAAATGCGCATTCTTTGGTTCACCGGTACCCCGACAAGCAACCAACGGGCTGATGATCTTACAAAAATAGGAGCCATCATCGGCCTCCTGAAAATCTTCTTGACTTGGAGCGAACATCCCGACTTGGATCCGCCGGGCGTTCTCCTCTTCTTGGCGACCTTTTGGGAGGATACACTGCGATCATCCCGGGCTACCCCGTCCAGGTTTCTCTTCTTCTTGAAATATAAAGAACAATAAAGAATTAAGACATCATTTGCCTGGCGCGCCAAGATAGCCAACCAATTCAACCAATTCAATAGTGGCGGGCATACTACAAAAAAAAGCTTTTGGTCTATCTTGGCATAGGCAAAGCTTAAGAAAAAACTTTGTGTCTATAAGGCCAAGATAGGCAAAGCCTAAGAAAAAAGCTTTTGTGTCTATCGCGCCAAGATAGGCAAAGCTTTATGAAAAAACTTTAGGTTCTAGGCGCCAAGATAGGCAAAGCTAGAAAAAAAGCTTTGTGTCTATACGCATAGGCAAAGTTTATGAAAAAAAGCTTTAGGTCTATCACAAGATAGGTAAAGCCTAAGAAAAAGCTTTGGTTCATAAGGATAGACAAAGCCTCCAAGAAAAAAGCTTTAGGTTCATGGCCAAGATAGGCAGTTTTATGAAAAAAGCTTTTGTGGTTCTTTGCGCCGCGATAGGCAAGTTTATGAAAAGCTTTGTGTCTATCACAAGATAGGCAAAGCTTAAGAAAAGACTTAAACCAAACAAAACATACCCAGAACAGAGGAAGAAGGCCCGAAATACTTAAGAAATTGACATTTTTAATCCGCTTTGAGGCAGCCAAACGAAGCAAATAATGGACAAAAAAACATTTAAAAGTGAGCTAATTAAGTAGCGACTAAGATCTTGGCGTACCTTCCACCTACCATTTGTGGCGCGGTTCTATCGACTTCTTATAGAATTCGATAGGTAAAAAGTGGGAGTGGAGTGTGGAGGAGGTCGAGCACTCGGGAGTTCCGGTTTGTATGCGAGAAATGTGCCCTTCTTTCCTATTTATTGTCTATGTTAGTACTTGGATATTCTCTATGAGATTATACATGAAGAGTGTAGCGTTTCATTTCATGCGATCCTTTATGGAGTGTCAAGCCCATACAAAGTCTCTTTGTCTTCCCGCTCTTCCTTTACGGTTTCAGTATCTTATCTTGTCTTCCGGCTTGAGCTATAGAATTTATTAATATCGTCTTCCCATTGCTCAAGTAGGTAACAGCTTATCTCTCACGGTAATTTTTGATATCTTGTCTATGCGGGCGCATGGGCAACGAGTTCATCTTACACCTGGCTATGCGCAAGATAGGCAAGCTACTATTATTTCTATTTTAATTAGTTAGTGTACTTCCTTACTTAGTACATGCATAGTAGGTGTGGCGCATGTTTGTTTGTTAAAATGTGTATTTGTCCATTTGCGGCGGATGGACGGACCACTCAAGAAAAAGTTTTTCTATCTCCGCCACGAATCTTACATTATTGCCTCGGAGGGTTAAGACACCTACCGGACAAAGCGGTGAAGGCGAAGATTTACGTGATAGTCCATCCGGAAGCTTTGTTTCTCCGTCAGCCAATACAGAGTTACGCGCTGGTCTACCTCCTTTCAAACTCCTTCACCAACACACGTTCTACAAACATTCTTACGTGTTTAGGAACACCATCTCCCTCACTCGACAAGGCGTTTCCTCGGCCTCACCTACTCACCGACCCACTCAATTTTTTGAAACTCCTTCACCTCTGAGGGAATTGCACCGTTCCTTGCAAAACATAATTGATTCTATAGAGAGACCTCTTCAGCCCCCTTGTTAACCCAAAGGGTCGCTAAGCATTAGAGGAAATTTGAGATCTTATTTCATCCCCATAAGAATCCTCCAATGGAATGGCTTACCCTCTATTAACTGCAATTAATGCAGTGCCAACAACTTCATTCTTTGTTGTTTCCCCCATAACTTTTGATCCACTTGTCAAAATGTTTGCGTTTGTTGCATTAGATCTTGAATGAAAAGATCTTTCCAATGATATATGGTTATGATGTATTTCAATATGGTCATATCGTTAACCTTAAAAAAATATGATTTTTTGCTTATTTCTTATATATTTATATCATAAAAGATGTATGAATGGGTTATCACTAGATAGATCTTGTGAAGACAAACACATTGCTACAAAAAGTTTTTGAATGAGGAGTTACGGATCAAAAGTTATAATGAAAAAATGATACTACTGAAGTTAGTTTTGGTTGCATTAATTACAGTGCGCCACATATCTTGGAATGAGATATATTGGAGCTCTTCTCTTATTGGGCCGGTTTAAAAGCTGACATGGCATTTTAAGCATCCCTTAATGGGACAAAATGTGATCTCATTTTTCCTCTAATGGATGACCTACAAATGTTAAGGAGGAAATCTAGAACATTGTTTCCATGTTCCTCGGTTGAGAGGCGAAGGTTAATGACACAACTATTGAAGACGAGCTTTGTTTGTACTCAGAAAAGACCTATCATAGGCTCAGGCTAGAAACGAAGCCCCTTGAGCTTTTCGACTCGGAGAAATCCATACAGCGGTGCAAAAGAGATTTAAGAGGGACCCTCTGAGAAGGGCATTTAGGGACGGTTTTGCGAAATGGGTTAATGGGACTAACTTACATGAGGCGCCTAAGGCGTCGGCTTGTTGTCAAAAGAAATGTATAATGAACTGCCCTTTTTTGGGTCCTTAAGGCAAACAAGACAATCCTTCTTGTCAATGTCTAAAGGTGACCGGGAATCCTAGCATATCAACGTGAGGCTGAGCAGGCGACAATTTTTCATACTACGTGTTGAATGTAAGCGCTTGCCGGTGGCTTTCAAAAGAATACATGCCATTGGAAGTCGTCATGTCAAGGGTACAAAAATGGTTAGACGTAAATCCATGCATTGGCGACTCTTGTCACCCAAAGAAAAGTAGTTGGTGTGCACCGCTTTGGAAGCAAAAGCATGGTTGGTGGGCTTCTTTGACTCAAAGCGTGGCGACTATCCAACATCCCTGCATTCATCATCTTACCGGACAACATTACCAAGAAAGATGTCTACATCATGCGAGAGATCTCTTCCGGTCTTCAAGTCGACTGTTCATATCCTACTCTTACTTCTTAAGATTGTGGAAGCAAAATTCAATCTTGTTAGGATCCCAAAAGGCACGGTTCTCGGTATGTTCTACATGTTACGTATTGAAGGAGAAAAAGGTCCATGGCAAAGAATCTTCTGAGAAAAGTACGTTCTTTGATTCAAAGAAATCTTGTTCCCATATCTATCTTTCGTAACTGGGTTAACTAGATTTGTCTTTTTGTCTATGCCCATATACTTTTATAAAGCAAAGGACTCGGTCTATCGCTACAGATAAGCGTCTCTTCCTTTATTTTACGGTCGCTTGTCTGTATCGCGGCGCGATAGCATGCTTCCTATTTTCGGTCGCTTGTCTAGCGCGCGATAGCATGCTTCTTTTTTTTCGGGTCAACTTGTCTATCGCGCGCGCGATAGCATGCTTCGCTTTTCCGGTTGCTTGTCTATCGCTGCGATAGCATGCTTTATGTACCTTTGGTCGCTTGTCTATCGCGCATAGCGGCTTAAATCACGATGTCATTTGTCTATCTTGGCGATAAAGAAAGCAATAATGATGCGTGATATTGACAAGCGTCTTTTGGTTGCAGATCAAATAACTCAACAATTCTAGGAACACAGAGAGGCTCAAAGCCGGGAAAGAAAGAAGCTTGCAAAGCACGAAAAAAAGCTTTGGAGGCCTCTTGAATACATTACGTGGTAGTAGATGGCATGGATCAAAAGAAGGCGTCCCTTCCTCATTTTATAAATGTTCCTAAGGATTTAGATGAAGCTGACTTCTTGAAGTTGCATCTAGTTGGTGCATTAGTTTTTTCAGAGGCGTGTTTAAGTGCACGTATTTTTTGCCGTACCCAAATATACCGCGGTGATCCTAATCTCACGGTCAAAATCTTGAACAAGATTCTTCGGCAGCGGAGAAGTTGCCTTCAGTGCTTTCTACATCTGACTAGACAATACAAGCAGGGAAAATAAAACCAAGTTCTATTTGCCTACTGTGCAATGCTTTGGTCCAATTAGGTATCTTAGAAAGGTCAAGATTGGCTTCTTACTTGGTGGCTGGCGCGATGATCAAATAGACCAAATGTTGGTCGATTTTACGTAAGGTTGCGGGGAAAAAGGCATTTTATGCGTACTCTTTGTGCGATGTGATCGAGAAAGCCTACAATCCAACTCCGGTTGTCGAAGTGCTTAAGCGAGACTTGTGATTTTCGTGAATTTGTTTTCCAACGGCACCGACACAGTCCCCGCTATTCACAAGTTGAATAATTTGACCTTTTCGGCATCATGTGAAGTTCTTTCTCGTGAGAAGGTAATGCCATTCTTCAAGGAAAGTACTTTGTAACTTCGCATCCCGGCTTCGAGGCGGGGTTACAATTCTTGAGGCGTGTTCACGAGTTAAAGAAATGAGAAAAGCCATTGGCCAGCTTAATCGAAGAGTGCCATAGACAACGAGAAGAACAAAGACAAGAATCCTCTTGTCTCACTATCAAGATGGAGAAAAGCATAAGCTCGTGTTTTAAGTACTTTAATGAGGAAGAAAAGGGCTGGTGGGAAAATTTCTTTGAAACCATGAAAGGCGTGACCATGTCCTTAAACAAACATCACTTTGGAGATTCCTTTTGTTGGTTTGGTAGCCAAACCTCTCCTCCTGGCGGGGATGCCCAAGGAATTGCAGAAGAATGCATTATCAATACTGTTATCAACAAGGAGCACAATTGATGATCGCGGCAATGTACCCGGGATCTCGGCGTGCACTCAAGAAAAGGGAAGGTCAAACTCGGAGAAACTTGCGATCTGCGGAAAGGAATGCTAGTGTTTCGTACCTTCAATCGACGATGGCGAAGAACGCCCTTTTGGATTGCAAAGGGTTAAAGACATTGTTTATAAAGACAACCTACCCTCGTTGATAAACGTTTCGGGTATGCCACTAAGGATCTGAGATCCATTTGTTGGTCCGGTATGATCTGTGATAATTCCTTTTAAGAAAGGGCGGAACGAGTGAATAAGAATCACTTAGACAATGCGGACCTGGCTGAAACTCAAGTCTTGGCTTACGATTTTACTTTAAAGGTTGATAAGACCGAGAACAACGGTAAACTTGTTGAAGTCTTTTCCGCGAGGATAGCGGGACGAAAGCTGAACAAGGCGAGGATAGCGTTGCGCGGTTAGCTCTTCCACCACTTCAAGCAATCTTTTGAGGAGAGTGTCAATGAGGAGAGTGATCACTACCTGGAAGGCATTGATGAGTAATGACGACATTCCAATACCGCCTTCTTAAAGGGTAAGCTACTCGTAATTTGAATATTTATGCACCGCAGACATGACTAGTTTGTACAATGTTTGTCTTTCAAACTTAGGATCCCCGCTATGCCGCATAGCATTTTGCAATTTTTGTTTCTTTGTAGCAAACTATTTTTGTGCCTTGCCTATGCCAAGATAGCATGTGTCTCGCTCCTTGAGCAATAAAAATGTATACGGCTCCATTTTATGGTTTTGTCTTTAAAATTTGTCAAGAATTTTCTCGTTGTTTCATTTTTGACTTTTCTGAATGTGTACCTAAAACAACTAAATTAAATTATTATTTTTATACCTAAAATGGGATGTCAAATTAATAAGACGCCAATTTTTTGGTAATTTTGACCCCTAAAATGGCTACCGATTAAGTAAATTTAGGGTCATTTTTTAATTGACCCCCAAAAGTGGTTGAATTTAAGGGTATCTTAGGGAATCTTTGAAAGATGCTTTTATTAGTGCAAACGCCAAGTCATTAGTGCGCTTTAATCACAATCTTGTTTGCGACAAAGATGCGTCAATTCATCATGAATGTCACGAGCGGTATGAACTTGTAGCTCCCCTGGCTCAGGTGTAGCAATGGTGCCCCCAAATTGTTGAGCTTTACGAGATTTGCTATCTTAGTAGCTTCCATTGCATCTTCCTCGTTCTGAGATGTTTTGTCTATGAAAATCTTGGAAGATGGAATAGCCGCTTCCAAACCTTTGGCACTCTTATAGGAATTGAAAGGGACCCAAATTTGATCAAACAAGGAATGATTCACCTTCTTTTTAACGACTCTAATGAATGGTTGCCCAAAGCTTAAAGCAATGACAAAACCAGTGCTTTTGGAGTCGCCAAGCGTGAATAACATCTTTGATTTTTCGACAAAACGTCTCAAGGTAAACACCATTAAAGATTGGATGTAGATTTCACGATATTCAAGAACCTATCAATGTTAATCTTCAAGCTAACTCTCTGTTATTTTATGCCGAAGCGTTAGATTGAACATTTTCCTTTCGTACCCAAGAGCCATTCAAACATGTCAAGTCTTCTCGCGCCCCAATAGCATCGCCATCGTCTAAATTTAACACAAGCGGAACCAGATCAAGACCCAAACCTTGCGTGGAGAATTCTTTGTCCTCAAGATAAAGAAAATGACAATAATTATGCGAAAGCACATGAACAATAGAATAGTATGGAGCAAAATTCGAGGCATGCGAGAGCAACACGTTTGCTGAATCTAGCTAGGCAATCCATTTGGGATTTTAACTCCGATGTTTCATGCATTGAAATCTGACTTGGTACAAAGCCGCCTCTTCCAAATCAAAAGCTCTTCCTTGATCCACAGGTTGTTCGCGAATGTTTTCTTAAAGGTGGGACGCTTCTTTCCCTCCTCCTCCCAACAACTAACTAACAAATCTTTTTAACATGCCAGAATGCCCTTTTGCACCAACGGTTTGCTTCACCTTGTATTTGATTCACTTCTTTGAGTATGTCGACGATTTCATGATTATGTTATCCCAAGATATCCCAAGATTCTCCGGTGAGAATTTGAGAGCACACTATTGCAAAACTATAGACATCTACATTAGAGTTGTACATGTTCGCGCACGGAAGCCTTTGTAGCATTTGAAGAGGTCGCTTTTATTAGCATTTCGAGCCATGTATCGTAATGTGCACGCCATGTTGGTATGCAAACCATCTGAAAATTTGTTTTTGAAAACCAAAGTCACTAGTTTTTATAAAGGAGACTCTCAGTCTCTTTGCTTGATTAGAATATTAGGCGGCTTCATACCTCGTAGAATTACCTTGTTATCATGAAGATGCTTCATGCCTTTAGCGATTTGCAAAATGATATCTACCAAGTCTAAAAGAGGCCCTTTTCGGAGAAAGAAATCCTTTTTGTCGTATTTTGAAACCGCTTTCAAGTCTTGGTCCATGAGCTCTAAAACAAGAAGTTGTTTTTACTTGTTGTGGTATCAAGATTACTAACGCTCACAATATACTCCTCCTCACATTGGCCTAGTAATTGAACAATGTGAGGCGAGTCACCATCATTTTTCTCTAAATATACCAACTTCAACGCCCATAACCTCGGGAGTTCTCTTCCGATTCTTTCACGCCCACGGGGATTCCACACCAAGAGCCTTTGTCGACTTGTCCAAAGTCGCCTCCTCCCAACTTATCCCCAATGGACAGATCCCCTTGTCAATGCAAAAACCCCCGTTTCTATCTTTGAAATTACGCTATTTACAAAATCGTGGGAAAGAAATTTAAATCTCTAGGAAGACTTTAAGCTCTTCAAATAGCACAAGTTTGTCTTGCTCACAAGCCCATTCCGTTGTTCCAAAAAGCCAAAATCACACTCTACCTTATACTTAATCTCGGCCCGCACCAGCTTTTTCTATCAACTCTATTTGCCGGACATCAAGTAGATAATAACGTGGAGAAGCTCTTCTTCGTCCGAAAAGGCGTTTGTGAGATTAATCGGTTAATCATTTGACAAGATCTTGGTATCATCTATAATTTCATGAAATTGACCAAACCTGCCGGAATCATGAAAAGCTCACCCGAGAGGGTTGATTGGCCTGCACGTAGATGGACGAAGAGCTTCATGCCCTCCAGATTAATACTTTGGGGCTCTATACCGCTGGAAGAACTGCTACAACTCTATCCCCGATTGATGCGTGCTTGTGCTAAACAAAGACCATATTGTACTCATCGCCAATTGACAATGGCGGCCCTTCAAAGGACCCATCCATAACTCAACATATCAGCCCCAATCAATAAAATGTAGATTTGACCACAAGACATTGATTTTATGAATCAACTTCGTCCTTGCTTTTAGAGCATTGTCAATCTTGATGGCAGGGCCTTTAGATTGTTAAGCCATTCGTAGAAGATCCAAAGGGCCATTGAAGGAGGAGGAGAAGAGATAATTGAGAGCCTGACTTTCTATCGACCAAGACCGGCAGTTGTTCAATGAATTATCCTCTCTGCTTTTTGAAGGCCCAGATTAGACTACAAGAAATTTTTTTTCCCGAAATTAACAAAATAGATACCAACAATTACCCGACAACTAAGCAATATCGGACTTGTGCCTAGGTTTTATTAACACTATATAACTAGGTGTTTAATCTCCTAAACAAACACAAATTAGCTTGTGCTTGTACACATCATCAATCCATGCCAAAGGACATGATAATATGAAATGTGTGCATTCATGAAGAGATGCCATTCACATCTCTTCACATACTATGTAGAGCCACAATCCAGGCTATTTGGAAAAACTCATATCAACTTTTATTAACTCTGAATCAAAACAATTTTTTGCATATTTCTAGATTATAACATGGTATCAGAACCTCGTTGAAGGCCAAAGAAATTGAGGGCTGCCTTGTAGAGCAACCCAAGCAACTCAATCAATCGATCCTCGCACACCTTTATGCGTAAGAAATTAAGGGTTTTTTTTTTTTTTTTTTTTTTTTTATGCATTAATAAATGTAAATATCCAATTGCATGTAGTGAACATGTTTAACTGAGCTAGGATTGCCTAAGCTAGTAGTGGTGTTCACAGATTACGAGACAGCCATATAAATGCAAGTTTTTCTTGTAGGGCACAATAACTATCTTATGCTGGAAAATGCTTTTTTAAATCTATACATGCGCTTTTGCATGTCACTTCCTTTGTTTGCATGACTTGGTAATGTACCTTTAAACATTTTTTCATAGTCGAATATGACTCTTGCATGTGTGCACTTGTCATTTCCTTTGATTGCATGGCTTTTAATGCCTTTTGGTGCTTCTAACGATCTTACATTTAGCAATATGGCTACAAATTTTGTCGGCTATCTTGCCTTTCTAACACTGCAAGGTTGAAGACCCATGTGTAGTTTAAAAAGACAAAAGGTACGCCTAATAACCCATTGATGATTTCCACATGAGGGTAAAAGGCAACATCAAGTTTTTGTGCTTTTGTTGTTGCCTTTCTGTAACGGTTTAGGTTTGTTGCCATAACAAAATGCGCAAAACGACCGGCCGATACTTGGCGCGAATGCTCCATCCGCTTTCTCGGTAGGATGCTCCAAAGAACGCCAGACTTTGTAAATCCACCATCGTTGTTTTCCTCAAAGCATGCATGCTTCCATCCGTTATGGAGCAGCTATTTGTACCGCTCCCGATCCGCGATTTCGCTTTGTTATTTGATATGCTATCATCTAATCTGCTATCTTGGGCACTTGAAATGGCCGGCATCCTCTTTGTGCTGGAACACCATTAGCCGTTGCAAGCTCGTTTTTTTCAAGTTTTGCAGGAGCATTCTTATATACTATGTGCCAATGAAGTACCAGTCGCTATCAAAAATGTATGGTGGTAATGGCCATGGGCTGCATGGTTCTATGACCATGAGCCGCCTTCTACTTGGTCGCCGCATCTCAAGAAAGTGGAAAGGACTACCAAATTCATTCAAATTTTGTCTCCATCTTTAAATGGTGATGGAGCAATTATTCTAGAAGGTTTATGATCCGCTCATCTTGGCCAGCAAAGATGTTATATTTTTGCATGAGAGCAACAATGACACAGTTAATGGCATCCAAGACCATATAAATTTGTGCACATTCTCCTCAACAAATGTTTCAACGGACCTATTGCAAATCAAAGGCTTCATTCCGTGTCCAGGTGAACAATGTTTCTATTTGGAGAATGATTTTCAAATGAGTTTCCACTATATATACAAGTAGGTGAAACAAAACACGTCTTCTTGGCATATAGGATATGCAAACTTATTGTTATTTTACATATGTTGGTCTGGCATGTTGGAACAGTTGGTCAAGATAAATGAAAGCATAAATCGCCCATTACTACTTTAGTATGGTCGATAAAATCCAAAGTCTAGAAAATTGCATTTTCTATTTGATATTTGATGCTCTTATGTTTCAATGGATTTATTCTAACACATAAGGTGAAGGGCTTATAAGCAGGTGGAAGTTCTATAGCTTACCCGACGGTCCTTTCATTGTTACCTTCTAAGGCTAACATTTGACCGGGTTGACCTGCAGAAAACCGTAACTCCACCTCCTTGATTTTTGTAGGATGTTACAATGCTTGATTTTTAGATTAAGACCATGTTAATACATGGTTCTAAATATCGAGATAAGTATCTCTTTTTTAACTTTCTAGAAGAATAAATTTTGAGCAACAATGTTTACTTTTTTCTTATTCTCGATAGTTGAAATCGCAGTAAAAAGGCAGCTTTTGAGAGTTTTGCCCGGGTTGAGTATTCCAAAGAAATAGAAGATTGATGGCTTATATCAAAAGACATGGAATAAATGGGGATTGTTTTTATATTATGTGGAAATGTATGATTTTTTGCTATTCTAATTTTTTTTGCAAACATCTTTGTTGTTCCCTTTGGGAACTTTGACATTGAGCTTTGTTTCAAACGAAGTTGGACATAAGGAAATGTTTTCTTTTTTAAGGTTTCACTTGAGTTTTCGCTCCAAGGTATCACTTGGACATTGGACACGAAGTTTTGAGTTTCATGTTTCTCTAGTGAGATGATGTATAAAGATTTTTCTTATTAATTCTCTTGTGTTCAAGGATCCGATGTGCCGTCATTGGACACTCATTTGGAAGTTCCATGTTTTTCATGATCCTGTATGAAAGTTTATCTTGTTAATTCTCCCCCGGTGCTCAAGGATCCGATGTGCCGTATGTGGCCTAAATGGTTACATGTACGGATAGATAACAAGCATTCAAGGGATTGGATCATGATGTAGAGGTGGCTAGTATGGCTTTTGTCAAGGCTAGTGCCGCCCGGTTTTTTTTAAATTATCTTAAGAAGCACACATGGAGCAGCGAGATCAAGCTGCCATCATATTTCTCATCCAAGCAATTTGATAAAGGCTTCTATATAAGATGTTCTGAATTGGCATCACCCCTGCCAAATTTATCTCGAGGTCCTAGCAATGAAAGCTGAATAGACCATCTGTATTGCTGAAGCAATCAAATTATGCTCAGCCGTTATTCCAGTGAACAAGACACTGAAGACCATGCATCAAATTGCATGAAGATCTCCAAGCAAGATGCCTCTACAAAGACCCATCCCCAGAAGGAACCCTGCGTAAGAAAATTGCGTATGAAATTGCAAAGATCCATAAGCCACCAGAGATTTTTCCTGTGCACAAGAGAAATCATAAAAGGTGCAATACTATAATTTTTTGGATCTTCTATAAGGCATCGACCTTTTCACAAGGCAACAATGCTGCAGAAGATTCGATGTAGCCTACATCATCCGGGCCGACTAGAAACGCATCACGCGAACAACAAAAGGGACGATGTTCTTGTGTTACGCACACTTTTGAAAAATACATGCCACGTGGCATCCACATAGGCAACCCAAATGAACCTGCGCCTCAACGGGCGCATCCCTTCAGGATGCGGCATCCACAAACCATCATCATTTTTTTGCTTTTCATCCTCAAACCGGCCCGAAGGCAAGCAGGAACACGAGACAGATGCCTAGAAGGCTCAAGACTGGCGTTGAACCGGAATGGTTCGACAAGAAAGAGATGTCTCCTTATATATATATAGGGCTAACGGTCACTTATCGCGCGCCACTCCAATGGATGAGATCATGCCAAGTGTCGCACATGCATGTAGGCTCTAGAATATTCTAGAACCTCCTGGAAAACAGCCCCACATATGAGAAAGACACGAGGGAAGTTCTTAACAAATATTGGTAGGGCACTTGGCATAGATATGTCGGTTGCGAGTTCAAACCTTGTCCGCAACTCACCCTTTTGCATCCGCAGGACGAATCGCCTTTTGTATAATATGGGTATAATTTTTCGTATGATACTTAATATCCATATGAGTCGCCACACCATCCCCCTTACGACTACGACGCAGTCCCCTAAGTCGGGCCGGAGTACTCAAACGTGGCTTATTCGGGTAATGGTGGTGAACCCGCATTTTATCGGGGCATTGTCGATTCTCGCAGTGCTCCCAAGTTCTATCACTTGGTGAGTAACCTTCCCAATCAATAAAGTAATACAATCGCCGATGAAGAAACTTGGAGTCCAGAATCTCTCGAACCTCGAACTCCTCATGATCATCAATTTCTAATGGTGGTGGCGATGGAGGAATGCTATCTGGGAAGGTATTGACTGTGTAGGGATCCAATAGAGAAACATGGAATATTAGATGAAGCCGAACAACTAGAGGGAGCTCGAGCCGGAATGCCACATTGCTGATCTGAGCCGTGATCCGGTAAGGACCAAGGCGACGATAGTCAAGCTTATTGTAGGGACGTGAGGTAGAGAGGTCCCTATGAAGAAGCCAGACAAGGTCACCAACGTGAAATTTAGGAGCTTCCTGCCGACACAAATCAGTATAATGCCGATAGCCTTCCTGTGCTCGGTGAAGATGATGTGAAAGATCCGATTGAAGAGCTTGGAGTTTTCAAGTCGAGACTCGGCACTAGGATTGACCAAGTCACCACCAGCGACGCTAAGAGACCAACAAGGATGATGACCAGAGTTTAGAAAGAATGGAGTCTGGTCAGTGGAAGCATGTACTGAGTTATTATAGGCAAACTCAGCTAGTGGAAGATAATCGACCCAATCATCCTGCTGATAACTGATAAAGCACCTTAACTATTGTTCCAGAGTCTGATTAGTGTGCTCCGCCTGCCCATTACTTTCTGGATGATGACCAGATGTCAGTGAGCGGTCGATATGCAATAATTCCAAAAGCCGCTTCCAAAAACCTGCGACGAACTGTGGTCCACGATCGCTGACGATAGTATTAGGCAAGCCGCGAAGTCTGACTACTTCACGAAAAAGAAGATCTGTTGTTCCCTCACTGGTGATGGTGACGTTGCAGGGAATAAAATGATCCATCTTAGAGAAACGATCAACGACAACCATGATGGCATCATAACCTCGAGAGACTGGCAACTCGGAGATAAAGTCTATAGAAATGCTTTTCCAAGGTCCATCCAGTATCATGCTGGTGAAGAAGACCATGAGGAGGATGCTTTGGAACCTTGACTCGACATCGATGTCACAGGATCGAATAAAAGATTCGACAGAGCGACGAAGCCCAGGCCACCAATACTCTCGACTAATAAGTTCAAGAGCCTTGGCTACTCCAAAGTGTCCGTCCATAGGTGAATCAGGGCAAGCCTGGAGAACCCGAAGCCTAGAAGCACCATCTGGCACATAGCCCATCATGGAACAAGAGTCCATCTCGAACACAACCACCCCAATACTGGTCCACATGTTGTTTTTCAGTGTGGGTTTTGCCAAAAAACCACGTGGTGATTTTTGTCCGATTTTGCTAGAAACGATGTGTAGTTTTTAGCCAAGTTTTTCTACCTGTAGTTTTTTTCGAAAAAAATCTACACGTAAAATTTTGATCAAAATTATCTACGTGTAGAAGTTAACATGTATTTCACAGGTTGTTTTTTAAAAGTAGCTATAGTTTTCAAGTGTTGTTTTCCTAAAAAGTAGATATGTGGTTCTCAATAAATTTAAAAGTTCCACATGTTGCTTTTAACTGTTGTTTTGCAGAAAAACAACACTGAAAAACCATGTAAAGAATTTTGTCCGACTTTGTTAGAAATTACACGTAGTTTTGTGGGTTTTGTTTTTAGCTATGTTGTTTCCAAGTGTTGATTTCCACGAAAAATGATATGTGGTTTAAAAATAAATGTGATTTCTCAAGAATAGTTGTTGTTTTCCAGCATTGTTTTTCTGATGAGAAGGAATTTTAATATATAGTTTTACACACGAATCGCATGTAGTTCTATGTAAAAGTAAAGACTTTTAGGTGTTGTTTTTCCAAAACAATATATGTCGTGGTTTTAGAAACATAATAGACAGTTTTAAATGACCTGGTTTTAAAAAAACACGATGGATTGTTTTTTATAAAGGACGGTTTAAAAACAACATGATGTTGTAAATATGAAAACTTACCAAGGAATTTAAAAAAAAAAAAATTTGCTCATCAAAGGATGTTAAATCCAAAGCAAATAGTTGTGACAGATGCATCACTATTCACAACATTGTTATAAATGTTCAAATTATGAAATTGAGTTAAGATTAAAACGTTGGTCAAGCATATTTTGATTTTATCATGATGCATTGGCCCTTCGATTTGAGGGCTCCAAAACAAAAATATATAACGAAGCCACAAAATCCACAAATTCTATTGTTACAAGACTATATAAGCTGTAACTGCCATTGTTCTTACTGATTTTCTATTGTTATCCTTAGAAAAAAAAAGGTTGTGTTTTCGACCAAGCTTCTTCATTACAAATCCAAGTCAAGCCTGAATTCCAAGGTCAAAAAATTCATACAATACAGATTGAATAAAAAACCCTTCCAGCTCGGGTCTGCATCAAATAGAAGGGTTCCCACAGAACAGAGGCAGCGAGGGCTTGGACAAATGAGTATACCGCAGGACTCTATTGTGATGATATTTGTGTTTGTGCTTAAGCAAAAGCACCAAATTTCGTCTAGAAAAGTTGAATTCAACATTCACCAATGTATTCGGAGTGCATGTAGCCAATTCTGACCAACATAACTGATTCCGACGAATTTTGTTGTCCAGGACTAAGCCGTCTCTTGGCTTTGCAGTTCAAAACCCTATTTCATTCTAAAGCATCACGCATGGTTCAGACGGATGACCCAAAAGCACAAATCAATAGCAAACTGCCAGGATCTCAGGGTCGGCCATATTTAGCCTTCTTCGCAGCTCAAATGCATGGATCAGGGAGGCCAATACTGCTAAAATACTGCGAAAATGACATAGATCCAACAATGAAAATGTATTCAAAATATGAATCTGGCAAGAAAAGGCAGATCCGGACCTTTGAAGAGAAGCAACGGAGGTCCAGAAGAACATGATCAAAAGCTGAGAGGGTCGGAGAATGGCGAGGAATCAAGCTAGAAAAGAAGAAAAGGAATGGAGCCTCTAAAACGCCGCCCACCACCAAAACGCGGGCGACCAATGAGATAGGGAAGACGCTGATCGAGATATAAGCCCTGGTTTATTTTTCATCCCGGCCTTTATAAGTTATCACATAATATTAGAATTCAATCAATAGACCCTTTCCAATTCGAACGATAAAAAAAAAAAAAACAAGGTGTCAAGAGACGGGAGGGTTGCCCTCCATGGCCTGGAGGGTGAAGTGGTTAAATCATACTTCAAAGTCATGTTTAACTGAAAATCCATAACCCCCTGAACATTTGGGAAACAAAATTCTTCAGAGCCGATGAATTACCTTTTTATATTCCAAAATGCAGCCAAAGATTTTGGCAACCTGTAAAATAAAATCGGCAATCAAGTTTTTCCTTCTGTCCTTGCCTTCTATAAACAATTCTGGCTATGGTGATCAAATTGATGAAGAACAAGCAAATACACAAAAGTTTTTGGAAAAGAACTTCCCAATTGTGATATTATAAGGATAAGCTAACCGATCCAATTTTCCCCTTTAGCTGCTCCTATTTTCCCCTTTAGTTGCTCCTGTTTAGGTACATCAAGAAAACTGTCCCATGTAGCTTAACATTATCACAAAAAAATATGGTCATTGCCATAATAATAAATAATTAAAAAAAACCCTAAAACAATGGCATTTTCACAATTTTTCATACACATAGAGGCATTTTTTATATATTCTCCATTTTAATCGCCTCTAATTTGTGTAGATAACACCAAGTATGCAACTCCTACTATAAACCATCTCCCTAATTATGAGGTTCTTGGTATCATGTCCCACTTCAACATACCACAATAGACATTCAAGATATAGCGAATCCTCTCAAAAGCTATCCCCCAATTGTTATATTCTAGGGAATTGCATTTGAAACGGATAAACAAAGAATGCCATTCCCCATACGTTTCACACGGTAGATTGCACCTCTCACAATAGGTAAAACTTTAACTGTTATGTTAAAACTTTTAACGTAAACATTCCATTAATTTATACCTTCACTTCTATGGTCCGTTATGTTAAAATTTTATAACATATAAAAGGATTAAATATACCTTCACACCATAATCTGCTATGTTAACCTTTTTAACGTAGCATTAAGTGAATTGGAATACACCCCTTGATGAACCATATGCCTATTTTTCGTTGACTTTGAACCAAATATGTTTTAATCAACCATATGTGTTTTAGCTGTGGATTTCAAAATGAAAGCTTATGGTATAGTGAAAATCTAGTTACCATCGAAGACAATAGAGGATAACTCCATTAAACCTTATTTGATCACTACCAAAACCTTATTTGGTCACTACCAAAACCTTATTTGGTCAAGTCAAACCACCATAATAGTCATAAAAATACTATTATATTAACCGTTGGTTGCAGATAGAATGCTTACAAAGGTAAATCCAAACATGACTCAATCTCATCTCGGTTGGGAGCTTTGAAATGTAGTACTATGCCCCCGTTTAGATGCACCCCGAAGCCAAGTCTCTACTTTTTCATTTTGTATTAGATCTTCGCGACTTGTGTATCAATAACATATCTTTGTACTTGTGTGTATTAGGATACCTTTGCACTTGCATATCAACAACGTATTGTGTTCGAGCGGTTGCATGAACTTGTATTGTCATGCGGTCCAAGAAAATATATAAATACGATTCGTCCACCCACCAAGAGTGAAAAAGACAAGCACGTAAAGAGTTCCACCGCATGGAGGTGCAAGGTGGTTTATCCAAATGAAGATGAAGAATTTGAGCATGTGATACAAGCCTAACTCCACAAAAAAAGCATATTCTTATTTGCCATTAAAATAAGGAACCAAAGAAGAACAAAAAATATCGATGAAGTGAGTCTTAGCCTCCTCGGCAGCACAATATCAATGAAGGTGCAATAGACATGGGGACGTGGGCGTCATAGAGGACGCCCATAGAGGGGTTGCATCAACCCTCTATGGACGCCCTCTATGGACGCCCACGTATCCCCAGAGGGGTTGCATGCGCGACCCCTCTATGGACGATGCAACCCTCTATGGACGCCCTCTATGGACGCCCACGCCCCATGTCTATTGCGAAGGGCATCAATAAGAGCACCTTTGTGGGCCATTTGAAGAGAGTAAAGATGATTTTTATGAGGGGTAGAAGCATGAAAGGGTGATTGAATTTTTTGTATATTGATGTAAAAAATTTGAACCGGGTTAAAGTGTTTTGTAATGTACATTTTGAATTTTACACCTGAGTTGCCTATCATTAATAAATGCGGTTGACGCACAATATTCTCCATAATTATACCAAATCCTCCCAAATCTTGTACTAGCTTCTCTATCAATAAAATCTAAATATCTTGCCTGCTAAAAAAAACTTTGGCGACATTTTGAACTTTCCTCAATCGATCAAACATGGTCCAGATTCTACCTCAACTAAAAACTTGGCCCGAATCGATTATAGCCGCTCCTAACCTAATGCATTTCAAAAACAAATGTATCTTGAAGAAATTGAAATCACTTTCCTTCAAGCAAGAATACAAATCCCTTCAAGCAAGAATACAACGGGTTAATAATCTGATTTTTTGTGCGGTGATGTTGTATCCCCTTTCTCTAATGGATCGACGTCTTAAAGCACCGCTTGAAGAAGAAACTATGGAAGAAGGATTGGACTCTCATGCAAGCACTTCGAGGTCGGCATCGGGTTCAGATTTCAATCCTCCCGCTGATGAAGTTTCGGAAAGCACCGTTATAAAGGTGCAAAGAAAAATCTAAAACAGAGGGTTTGTAGGGGTGGATAATGCGACAAAGCCAATTAGAAGAAAAGGTGAATGCTTTTGTAAATCTCATAATGAATGAGGTATCTAATTTGACTCCAAAACAGCAAAGTATATTTGCAAGAAGATTATTGCAGGACAAAAAGATTGCAATTCCTATTTGAGCCCTCACATTGGAAGGCCCTCAAGAGGCTATCGCGGAAAACAGATTCCGGTAAAGAATTTAAAGGATGGCCTCCACGACGTCAAAAATGCAATAGCAATGATGGACTTGTTGCAAAGCATTTCAGACTATCTATGGTGGTTGGAGAGGACTCGAGAATTACGTAAGACTTCACTAGCAGCTAAAGTTCTTTGAAAATACATCCTAGAAATATGAAACTAGCAAAGGAGAGAAGGAAAAGAATGTCACTAGGTGGAACAAATCAGGGCATTAGCGTGTCGAATCCAAGAACAAATACGATAGATCAAAGCTATGAAGGATATGGTTGTTCGGGCTTTGGTTAGATAACTCAAAGGTTTCACCAAAAATTAGAGATGTCATGAAGAAGAAGAGGACACAACCAATTTAATATATTGACATTACACGTGTATGACCGTAATTTAGTCAGAATTGCATCTTGTTTTTGAATAAAGATGTTTTTATTTTGTAACACCCATCGTAAAGTTTGTAGATTTCTTTACTTTTGGCGAGAATAAAGATGTCTTTTATTTTGTAACACCGATGTAAAGTTTGTAATTTCATTTCTTTGTACCGCCTAGTTGTTCTACATGGAAATGTCAAATTATTTCATGGCAAACACGCATACGTATATTTGTTTACATGTATATTCTCGATGTATATTTGTTTACATGTATATTCTGGATGTATTGTAGATGTAGATGAAAGAACTAAGAAGAAATTAGTGGAGATGTATTAATTGTCAAAAAATTATGTGACTTCATAGTAAATGAAATAAAATTCATGTAAAAGATTTGTATGTAATGTAATGTAATGTAATGTAATGTAATGTAATGTAATGTAATGTAATGTAATGAGGTGACTAATTTTATTTTCATTGTAATTTTACAGTCAATTATTCCGCATTTTGTGGATCAAGATCCAGAGGTTCGGATTGGGCTTAGGCAATTTGAATACTTTAAAACCTTCTTGCATTAGAAAAGCTAAAGGAAAGAAACACATGAAAGAAAAGGGAAACATGAGCAATCGATCCTGTGACATGCAGTGCATTTAATTTGATGAGGTCAAGACTCCATGAAAATTGTTCGCGGTAATTGTGGTGTGTGCGATTCAAGCTCAGGCCGGAATATGTCAAGCCAAGAACAAGATGTTTGATAATGTTAGCACATTTTGGAGGGCTATGGTATGTGACAGAGCGCCAGCAAACGAAAGTGGCATAAGCTACAATGTATCAAATCGATTGTGGAAATTGTGGGAAACAATTAATTGAGTTGTGTCCAAGAGAATACAAGGAGCAGATTGATCAAACGCTTGATTGGCAAGTCTATGGTTACTTAATGAGCCCCTAAGAAAGGAACTTCACCTAAGACTAAAGCTAATTGACAAGAAAGGCAGCTCCAAAGAATATGTTGGATAACATGTTTGATCATATGTCGGCTTTGTATATCATAACTTTGTGTAACATTGGCAGAGCAAACAATTCAAGGAATCCATGAAGAGTCTTCGATGATATCAGATATCATTTTGTTGATTTCTGAGAATTATACTTTGAAGCCATTCAACGAGATTCAAGCACAACATTGGTACAATGAACAAATCAGCATATTGGTCCACATCCACGATGTTCAAGGTACGTGGTAAAATGAGGAAATGATAATGTGCACTTCTTTATTTCGTGATGACAAAACACATGATACTCACTTTGTACAAAAAAGCATTCAAGATGCACCCTCAATTGGTCTGAAAGAAAATGGTGCTGGCCATATGAAATACCACTTAGTTCGTTGGACGTGTGCAGCCCAATTCAAGTCGAGAAGAGCTTTCTATCATGTAACTAGGGTATCATCAAGAGCATAAGATCGAATGCTTTGGAATTTCTTTGGCTCGGGACATGGGAAGGGCATATGACGAGAAGGAGCCATAGCCAAACTATGGCTCGAGGCGTAACAAAGAAAAAAGGATGGGAAAGTGATAAAAAATGCAGAAACCGCATGTGAGGTTCTTGAAGAGAAAATTTCCCGATGTGGAAAGGGTATTTTGGAAGGTGTCTAGACATTGGACCGCTCCCAAAAGATTTGATGTGCTCCCCAATTGAAAGGGGTGCAAATCTCTTCATTGGTATCATCCATAGATCCAAATGATCCAACAAAGTTAATGTGTAGATCTCTTTCATGTTTTTGTAAGGCATGCATCAATTTTGATTGGCCTGTTTGTGAGAATCGATCATGTAAGGGTGTGGGAGTTGAGAAAACTAGAGCCTACAAACGTGACAATGTTAAAGAAGATGGTAATGGTGCAGGACTTGTGGGCAAAATGACGCGGACAATGTGGATGAGACAAAGGCAGGTTGAGATTATTTGCATCATTCACATCCCCGCACAATTATGAAAGGGTCCCTTATTATCTCATCCAAAGGTAATGTATAAAAACATGCCCTCGAAGAAGACACCAAGGATGACTATGGAAATGAATTATTGTGGTAATGAAGTTATAGCCGGTAACTACTTTGAATTGATTCCCCTCGCTGCCATCAAAAAGTGCCGTGCTTATTCAAGGAAAGAAAGTTCTCGTCTATCCCGAACAAGAATTGGGTGAGATTTATTGGAGCCGGGCCAAACATAAAGATTAAAGGTACATCTTATGCATATGAACTGACTAACTATTGGCATGAAATGTTGTCGGAAATTTGCCGTGAGATTGCAGAATCTCTCAGAATATCGCTAACTGGTTGCTGAAGTAACTTTTCTGCACTAAGGCATGGACTTGCAAACCGAATGTA